>JAQGCL010000444.1:0-14136 GCA_034699605.1 Isotomiella paraminor | reverse complement strand
AGCTGACATTGGACATTACATTTGGAGGAGCGCTCACTGAAAGTGTCACATTGTTTGCAATCGGCCGATCACAAACGCTGATTCAAGTAGACGGAGAAGGATCGGTTTATACTGAAAATCCAGTAATTTAAATGGACTCGAAAACAATTGGAGCTTGTCTGGAGCATTTATTACAACCAACAGGAATAACCAACATTAACATTGTTGCCAAGGATGAAATTGGGCTAATCAACTTTTCGCAAACGCCTTTAGTGGCATGCATAAATACAGACACTAGGTAAGCAGCAACTTTATAAAATCTGGTGGTAAAGAAAAACTCTTATTTGCTTGTTTATAGTGATAAGCGTGGGACCCATTGGACTGCACTCTACATTCCCCAGCATGGCCTGAAAAAAACTGGCAGCTTTATTTGCAGCTATGGAGGGAACCCGCGAGACTATGGATTTGAATTTCCTATAGAAATTTTAAAATTCAACAAGTGTGTACTCCAGTCATCCAGCAGCATTCACTGTGGACCTTATGTTTTATATTTCCTGGCACACCTGGCAAGAGGATTCAGTCTCGAGCAGCTCCTCAATCACTTTGGACCTTGTCTGGAACTAAACGACGCGATTGTTGCAGATTTTTACAAAAGGATTGGTCCTCCCAACAAACTACAAAAATGTTGCAACAGACTGTCGGGCATGTTTTAATTTTTCACTGCATGATAACAAGCGGGCTATCCCATATTGCTCATGCGTGGGACGTGGAAGAATTTTGTCGGAATTGCACAGAGTCTGGAGAAATGACATTCATCAAAACAAGTATGCATTCATCCAATGCCACATATACTTGTTCTAGACTTCCCATTGTGCCAGGCAAGCAAGGAAAATTGTCGACTTTGGGTAATTTTACAATTTACAAGTTTTTATATTCCAAACTCTAGTGTTTTATTTTTTGTTGTAGTTGTTATATCCGTAATAGAAATCCATGGGAGTGGACTTTCCATTATGATATGTTCCCCTCTTGTACACGAACTTATTCGGAAATAAAGGCTCAAACACCCTTCTATTTTGATTGGTCTTAATAACCATTTTCGTAGGGTTTTATTAAGAAATAAAAGACGTGCTTAAAGAACAGCCTAAAATCTACACACTTGACTATTATTATACACCAGCCACTCGGGCCCTACCACCACACACGACTGTGTGTATGCGTGGGGTTCTAACAATCAGTCAGTCCCTTCTCTTTCTATTACACTCGTATTTATAAGCTTAGCTTAGCCTTCTAAACTACCTTATTACAAAATGATAATAAAGTCATGTGTTCATATAATAACAAGTTTGTGCTACCATTTCCCTTCATACATTGAGAGTGCTCACTGGTGCATTACAATCTATTATCATCAGTTAGACTTATATGTATATCCTTAGTGTGAGAGCACTGAAGTATTACATTATAATAAGAACATAGTCTTCTTGAGTCAAAGCGACGCACAGTTATCAAAACGACTGTAGGGAGATATATAAAACACCTACTAATGTAAAGCTTGCCTCGGTCGATATATCCGATATACAAAAGACCTACTAATGTAAAGTTTGCCTTGGTCGATATATCCGATATACAAAAGACCTACTAATGTAGAGCTTGCCTCAGTCGATATATCCGATATACAAAAGACCTACTAATGTAAAGCTTGCCTCGGTCGATGACGCAACTCATCTGGCAATGTTGATTTTACATATAATGTCTTAACAGCCTTTTAGCCTGTTTCTGTTACATATACCCTTGCTTGAGATTGAAAATATACAAAATTGAATTGAAGTAAATTTTCACTAATATCCTTTAAGGGTGGTGTCAAGTGAGGTTTGCAAAAGTCAAGTGAAAGCTATGAGATGAAAATGAATGCAAGGCCTTAAGGTGCATAGCTAATAAGCAGTGAGTGATATAATCGAAAGGAATTATAATTCGATCTGACGAATTTGAATCCTAATTTGATCATATTCATTTTCTTTTCAAAGAAATGTCAAGTTCATTTGCGTTGTTTTTGCTCGTTACGGATCCTCTTTATCGCATAACTGTTATTTATCCAAAATACTTACTCTCCGTTAAGTAATGTAATGGGTCTGAAACTCATAAAAATATGTCCAATGTTTAAAACCTTGTAATGGAAAAGTGATACGGAATCCAATTTTGATTAGGAAAGTCGTCATTCTTTTGATTGATGAATGCGTCCACGTTGGCAGAAATCCAAGTTGGTGCAGAAGTACTTTCTCCATGCTTTGTCTGGAAGCTGTGGTGAAGGTATGGTGAACGTCTGGGTGACTTTGACTTTTGGAAAAACGGGATTTCTTTCTAATAAAGAAAACTAATAAAATTTGATTAAATCTGCAAACATGAGAATATCAATTATAATTCTTCCTAATTATATTCTCAAAATTTTTAGTTTAAGAATTGTTTCCGAATTATCTAAAGCATAAATAATCTGCCCTAGGTTTAATAAAATTATCCAATTGGTCTGCCAGATTATGATTAAATCGATGACGATTCATTTGAATGTATCCTAATACTTCATGAAAAGTCATTTTTAAATGCAAAGAATGATCAGCCTTGAATTGGATGATACATAATTGCAATTGAAAGTGCCCTGTCTTCTCTTAATTCATAGTCAATATCATAAGTATAGATTTCCATTAATGCTGCCTGGTACTGCAAGTATTTGTGCTCTAGAAAAACGAAGGGATCAAAGAAAGTCTCAAGACAATCTGAGTCCTTTAAAAAGTGGTACAGTGCTTTCCCTACATAAGGCATATTAAAACTTACTATTTCCTTGGAATAGATACAGAGCGATCTTTGAATGCCAATAAATTTAAAAGAAAAGTTTTAATTAATTTCTGGGGAAAGGTGCGAAAACTGGTCTGCCTAGGAGTCCTACCCAGTCAGTGTATTTTCTGGATTGCCATTCTGGTGACCATTCCATTCTAATCTTGTCTATTAATTCTGGGATACTTGCGCACATAATAGAATGCGAGCAAGTATTAAGTTTGACATGCTGAAGCATTACTACCATTATTCCTACTTGTTTAGCTTTGAAGAGCGATTTGATAAGATTGAAAACTTCGTTTTTCCTTTCTAAAAATGCAATCACTGTTTCTTCCTCATATGGTCCTTCCTGGATAAATTGGTCTACGTATGCATTATCCATCTTTGACTTAATCAATTTGAAATAGCAATTTAATAATTTTTGGGGTCAAGTGAGACAATCTAAAAGTGCTATCTTATCCGCAGTTCTTCTAATTGGAATCTAATTTTCTTGAATCTCAAGAGGACTGGAAAATATTAGTATTTAAAAGGAGGGTTTTTCTTACCAGATTTTTGGGTGAGAATTTGATATGAATATTTGTAAATTTCGAATGATATAAATTTAACTTGATTTCTTAATACTGGGATGTGATCGCCTCCAAGAGTGAAGATGAACTGAATTGAAATTTGATTTTGAGTTCATGTTATTCATGAACGGAAGGTTCTGAGTATGGAGAAATCAGAACTGTGCAACTTTTATAGGAATAAATGATGTTTTTGGGTTCAAGACCCGTGACCTGTTAACGAATTATTTGCGAACCCTCGACCACTTATTGGGTATGGTTCGTTGCGTCTTAATTCCATTAAGTCAATTTTTCTCAATTAATCTTATAAGTCTACGCTTCATTGGACTAACTATACTATGATGCTCGCTTGTACAAAATAAGTATAGACTTCGTCTCATCCTTTTGATGCATTGATGATGTAAAATCAGCATTAAAATACTTTCTTATTTTATATTATCTGAATGAGTTGAGGACAACTCACCTTTAAAAGAAAGAGGGATGTTTTGACCCAGTCTTAATAAGTGGTGTTCCTTACACTTAACCTGAGAAAGCCATATTCTTTTACGATGACCATAAGATGCGTATTCTGTAAACGGTATAGGTGCTTCAGGGACATTGATTAGTTTCATTTTTGTCAGAGTGTCATGGAAGAACTTTATCTTTTGGTTCCTTCTTCATGACCACGAGTTGAAGTAACTCTCTACCATTAATTCTCATATTAAATTATTTCTAACCTCATCCTATCTCTACTATGAGTGGAAGTAACCATGCGTGCCTATAAGAGATTGTTGAGACTGAGAATTATTTACTTGAGGTAATAAGATAAAATTTAAAATTATTTACCTAGATTCCGGGTAGCTAATCCGCGAATCATTCGTCCACTACTGGCTAGTGTTATTTCTCCTTCTTAGAGAAAATCTATCTACTGAGTGAACCACCTCGACTGGATGAATCTAATTTTGTCCTGCTGTCGTGCTGTTATCAGGCAATTTTTAACGGGCGGGATTTAGAACTCAAAAATACGGAGTTCAACCTAAGTCCGTGGATTAGGCTGATAATAAGACATGCAGGTAGTCGCCTTGCTTCACGACACCGTATTGTACGCAAATTAATTCGCTTCTTGCCTTGCTTGTTTTCTGCATGGTCAGTTTTCAAGACACAGGAGCGTCCTTTCCAAACATGTGGGTCTCTTCGAGTCGTTGCCCTTACGGGATCGTCTTCTGCACTTGGTTGTTCTTCCGAATTCGAGATGATGGTGGTGTGAATGCAATAGGCATAGAGGGAAGAGAACTTTTGCAACTCATTGCAGTCTGACGAGATAAGAGTCACCTTTCCCTTTGTCTTGGTACCTCAGTTAGACTGTACCTAATTCGCCATGGTGTCCGATTTGTTTCCAGATCTCGTTTGTTGTGCAAATTCGATCTTTCATTGGCAGGACTTCATATCGTCGATGTCAATGTGTCGATACTGCTTCAAATCTGGAGCTGACTTCAAGTTGTTTTGTCCGGGCTATTCTACTGGACAGCAAGTCAGACTGGAATGACTTTGTTCTTTCCCCGGTTGGAGGTTGGGAAGGAGGAGATGACTTTCTCTTTCCGACTGACTTGCGAAGAGTGGACTGGAGCAGGTTGGCGTTCCTTCGGTTTCTGTTTGGCGTAGCAAACATATACAGCGTGAAAGGAGACGTCTGGTCGTAATTCTCGTCTAGCGCCGGTGTCTTCTACTCCAGTGATGATCAATTCTCTTCACTTGGTGGTGTCGATCGACTCAAGCCATTTTTGCAAAAGATGATTTTGAAGTAAGCCTCCAATCTAAGGAGACTGAACCTGATTCTGTGTGATACCAGATTTTCAAGGTGACGAAAGGGTTGATGACGTTTTTGAAATTTTGGTTTCAACTGTCGAGCGCTGACGAATTCTTCAGTCCCGCAAGCTTGTGTCTGTTTCATGGAAGACCAGCATCCTTCTGCTCGACATGTACAGCTTCGAATTGGAATCTTCGAAAGTCTTTTCCTTCTGCTAGACATGGACTGTTTTGAATTGGAATTCTGGAAATTCCTTTCCTTTCTCTTCCAGCAACTTCGACTCATGCGAGTGTCAATTGTATCAATTTCTTTGGGTACATTGACATGGATAGTTTCGAGTATTAACTCTATCTGTTTTGTCGGGTGTTGACATAGATAGTTGTGAATACCAGTAGGAATTATGCGCCTTTATTTATAGTACGCTTGGGTTGTGAGATTGATCAGATCCGTACCCTAATTTATTTCCTATACGTAACTATCTTTTTTTTGAATTGAAGATGAGACGTCTACCGTGACCTCTTCATCTTTTGACTGCTTCACAGCCTTCCTTTTTATCCTAGAAGATCTTCTTAAATTATGCATGCATAGTTCTAGTTTTAGCTAGTTCAGACCTATAAGATTTTATGTTAACTTCCTTCCTAGAAGGACAGTTACAAAGGGTCTGTGACAATTTACTTTCTCCGTATATGAATTGTCTTCTACTGAGGGAATGCCTATTTTCACATAGTAATTTCCTCCTATTATTTATGAGAGCTCTTCTATTGACCCTGGGGATAAACTTCCTAATTGGTTATTTATTTTCTTAAAGGAATTTGAGCTGATCTCACCTTGAGTATTTTTCAATAACTTTCTAACAGTTCAAGAATGCAATATTGGTAAGTTACATTTTTGTTTGGGGCCAACTTGATCTATTAGAATGAGATTGATCCATATTTACCCGTGAGATCACTTCAATGGTTCCTTTCTGCGTAATTCCAGTTTCATTTATTCCTTTTACGTGGGTAATTTTTCGTCTTACCACAAATTCGAAAGATGTCTATAACCAATATAGTAGTTTAAAAGCGACTTTCTATATTTTCTAATCGTTAGTCCGCTTATTCAGTTTCGTAATAATTTCTGTCTTCTTGTTGAGCAAGTTGTAAAAGCCCGTGCACAGTTTTTGGCGAAGGTCACTTAGGATCCATTCATGCCTTACTTTTCCCTAAGGTAACTTGTGATCAATTATATTTTTAATTTATGACCTGATATCTGGATGCTTACTTTTCTAATTTTGCTTATCCTTTTAGACATCTTAGAAATATTACCTTTCTTTGAGAGTGTATATATAATGCTTTCTCCGTCTTAGCTTTTTGTAAAATACTTAACAGTCAAATTTACTATTGTTAGCTTACGAGAGTTTTATATTTTTGTTACACATTCTCTTATTTACCGTTTGTTCATTTATTCGAGAGTTGACATCCTCAATTCTATTTAATCGCTTTTATCGTCTATTTTCCCCCTGTACTTGAATAATGAGCTACATATAAAGAAATGAAATGAAATGAAAATGTAGCGAATGTAGCAAACTATTCATCCGAGGGTGGTTGACAATATCGAAGGAATGAGTGTATTTCCACGTCAGAAGAGAGAGATTGAGAGACCTTGTATATATATATCTGTGAGGCTGAGGAAACAGCTAAGCATTAATGTATTGCCTCATTATGCAAATGGCAAAATAGAAACTGGTTTGAACTAGTGACAACATTGGTATGAGGTCATGTGAATAAGTATGAATAAAAATGTGTCCCTAACTGATATTTCCCATACTCACATACGAAAATATTATGCAGCCTGTTCTTTGATTAAAGTCAAGTGAAGTCATTTAACTCTGATTTCAATCAATTGATGCCATATATATCCTCGTAAAAGTGTTCTGTCTCTAGTCGAGTGAAGTGTCGTGTCTATCCTCTTGTTAAGTGTTCAACTGAATTTTTGGGGAGAAGTGAGAAAATGGATTCCAGATTTCCAACTAAAGATATTGAGTGGAGTGAAAATTTTTCAACTGGTGAAAAACAAAGAT
The DNA here is from genome assembly GCA_034699605.1 of Isotomiella paraminor. Lineage (NCBI taxonomy): Eukaryota > Metazoa > Arthropoda > Collembola > Entomobryomorpha > Isotomidae > Isotomiella > Isotomiella paraminor. The sequence continues at coordinate 6,926 of JAQGCL010000444.1, read as the reverse complement.
GGTGGCTTCAATTGAGAAATCAGGAAGCTCAACGGCGACAACGACAACTACTACGACGAAGACGCGACCCTGATGGACGTCTTGCACTGGCTGCTAAACAGAGGAAGGAGGAGAAACAGCATAACCAGCGAATCGTAGCTGATGTAGCCTGTTCAAGTAAGAATCACACTTTCTCTTATTTTTCTCATACTCTTTCACTTGTTACTTAATGATTCCAATTTCCATACAATTAGACAGAGAAAGTGGAACTCTAAAATTGGTATGTGCTCTAAGTAGAGTACTTAATGAAGATGGGACTACTAAATGTGCTTTGTTTCCGGACGCATCAAAATTTGCCTACTTTTCTACGAGAAAGCCGTGGTCAATCGCCTGCTCTGGAAATACCGCACTATGCGTTTCGTATGGGCATGTGGTGCATGTTGAATGCCTGGAGAAAACCTTCCTGTCCTATTTCATAAATGAAATCCCAGGTTGTCCAATATGCCTTGACTGGGTCACTACGATCCAAACCTATGACTTCCGAACCCGAGCCTTAGCTGGACGAAGTCGAATCGAGAGCATGATCGATGAGGATGAAATGGGATCATGGGAAAAGAATTCGGATCGAGATAAAACGGTCCTATTTGAGTTTGAGGAGGATCAGTTCGGCTCGAAGGTATGCTCATTTTTGTGTCTATCTGACTTAGTGTGATATAAACAATACTGAATGTGGTGAACTGAATTTATTATACAGGAAACGAATGTAATGTTGTATGAGAGATGACCTGGATAATCATGCCATCAGAGAGAAAGCGTATCAGGCCTGGTGTCAGTTAAGTGTTCCTAACCGAATTACTACTGCTATCACTAGCTTTTCCCTGTCCTGCGAGTATCTGCAACAATTGTATAACTTGCATGCGGCTACTAAAGCATTCCCAGTGGAAAAGAAAGTTTTAGTTGCTAGAATTGAGGACTTGTGGGATCAAAGTTTATTACTCAAGGTGATAGAGGAAAAGAAATGGAATGCCGATGGTGTCACAGGTTTGCTTTCTTTTTGTCGAAAACTTCCTTTTTAGAGAAAGTAGTTATTTTATTTGGAATTATTTAGTGCAACCTGAGGAAATATGGGCCCTTCAATATCCTGTTTTCCAATCGCGCATGCCTGAGGAAGATGAAATTGAAGATGAGGAAAGTAGTAAGAATTGTATGATATTAGCATTGAAAATCTCAATACGCCCCTTTTTCTATTTTCATTTTTTTTAAAAGAATTTTATGACGAGGATTACGACCCAAAGAGGTATGAACAAGTCCCTGCCACCGACTCAGAAGATGAGGTGAATTTACGATTGATGAAAGTTCCTCCTAAAAAAATATGGAGAACTTTTCCTAAACATGTTTTTCTACCGACGACTGCATCTCAATCCAATCTGTGTCTGATGAAAACAAATATTTTGTTGCTGAGCCTAATCGTAAGATTTACATGGAGAAAGTGAGGACATATTTAATGTTTATATGTTTAGCACACACTTCATTTGGCACTTCCAAATTTAATAAGCCGATTTACAATCACGCATCTCTCGAAAGTTTCCATGTTTGGGTAAAGAAATTTTTGTAATTCTTCTTTAAGTGTTGTCATATTCTAATCCTTTTCTAGCTCGCAGTGAAAACTTACCGCGCTATGAATTTGTATGCAGTTTGGTGCAATCTAATGGTTGTCATACTTGGGATCAAAATACTGGAGCAAATTCTGGTTTTGTGACGGATAAAAATATGATATCCAGTTGGGTCGCTCGTTTTCAAATTGCTAAGGATGCTGCGTCCAAAGAGGAATTTTTACGAAGAGCTGAAAGCTTCTTTGTTTTCTGTGAAGAATGCTTATTTTTAAAGGGTCATTTATTCCATGCTGGGTTTGTCAAGACTATTTTATGACCAGTTCTGATTCACTACTTTTTCTAATTATAGTGGAACAAAGCTTCTACCTTCAAATGTTCCAACAGTTCATTCATGAACGTCTTGCCTGCTTGTGTATGTGTATGGTATCTTTTTATGCATTTAGATGACTTTCACTCTTTTTAGATAAGACCCCTGATATTTCGTCCGCGAGTTTCACTTGTGCCTTTCTGAAGGTTGGTGAATGTATCCTATGGGAAACAGGAGACCTCCGGTCTGCGAAACTTTTGATTGGTTCAGCCTATACTATGCTTGTTGATGATAGGGTGAAAGGGTCAAGTCGTGCTGAACAATTGAATACCATCCCTATAGCCATTCGAAGTTGTGATTGCTATCACTCCAAAGGCCTTATTTATCATTATAAATGTGTAATCAACAAATTAACTTCTCATGATGAGAGAGAGCCTTTTGTCTGCCCTGGATGTGAGACATTGGTCACTAACTTTGGGATTATCAATTTCCGGCCTGAGAGATTAAATGTATTTCCTTCTTAATCTTTTGAAATCTGTGATTAATTTCAAAATGAATTTTTAGAAATATTCTGGGGATTCTAATCTGGACACTGTTGTCTTCTTCAAGGATCCTCCTGTCACTTTATCGGAAATAAGTTGTATGATTCATCTTGAGTCTCTTCTGACTCGTGTGAGTGAGACACGTGAAGAAATGAATATAGCGAATGAATCGAATGGTATTTATGAATTGGAATTCTTAATTTGAAAGACTTGAATTAATTAATTTGGAATAATATTTCAGAGATTGGAACTAGCCTTGATATTCAAGCCGAATCATTGCCAATTGATGATGATGATGACGATGATGAATTACTTTGTCCCAGTGAGAATGGTAATGCAATCTATATTCATTGTATGTCTTCTTTTTAATTCCCATTTTAGTTGGAGAAAGTCCTATCAGTCCCAACACGCCCCTGAATGAGTCTACTTCCATTCAAGCTGAAGATTTGAAGGTAATTAATCAATAAGTTAAATGCTCTTGACCTAATTAATTGGAGTGACAGATTCCTAGCCCTGCTTCTGAATCCAAAGTTATAACCGATGATGCCTACTCTTCAGAATCCGATGGAGTCGAACGTTCTCCTGTGGATGTCGTTTCCTTAACCATCGATTCTGACGGTAAAAGTCCCATTCAATCTTACATGACTCTCTTCTCATTATGTTTTCTATGTCGTTAGGTGAATTCTTTCGTGAACAACCTAGCACTTCTGTGCCTTCTGTGCCTTTAGTTGACCAACCTTGCCCTACTCATCAATCTTTGGAGGCTACTCGTCAAACTGAACCTGATCCTGCTCGTCGAGCTGTAATGCACCTGCCAATTAAGCATACTGTTGATTCCGAGATCATGAGTTGCCATTGTGGATGGAAAGGACTTTATGAAGAGTGGTTAAGACGACGTATCATTGGTGACAATTTATCTCTTGCGCAAAAAGATCGTAACTTGGAGATTCGTGATCAAATCTTTAAAAAGCTTAGACGCCATAAGTTAAAATGTCCTCCTCCTGAGGAGAATTAGTTCCAAAAGAAAGTCTAATTATTTGTGGCTATTTATCAATGCCTTGATATAATCATTCTGGAATATGTTCGCATATTGCGTAATCATTATAGCATTTTCCTATTGAATTATACTCACTTATAATTCTTCTCTCTTTCTCTTCTGACGAGGTCGACTTTAATTTCCGGTTCTATGATTTTTACGCTTCACGTATTGTTTGTCTGATTGGGTATAAGATATTAACGCTCTACTGATTATAATTACTTTTCCTTGTAATTAATTATTTCTTAAGATTCAAGTTAATTTTTCTTAATGCCTAATTTCAGTACATTTATCCTTGGATATAACCTTAATTATCTTAATCCATTGTTTTCGTAATCGTAATCAATCGTACTCAATTGTTCGTGAGCAACTAAGTATATCGAGAATTTCGTTAATTGGGAAAATATAAGTACCTTATATTTTCCCAATTATATAAGTATAAGTACCTTGTATAAGTATAAGTGCCTTGTATAAGTACCTTAATTTTCTTGAAATACAATTAATTTAGCAATGCTAATGCATGTTCTTTTATATTAATTGTTCCGGTCAATGACGATGAGTCAATCTTAGCCATTTTTATGAAAAACGAATTTGCTGATATTGGGGTTACTTGAGACATATCTTTTCGAATGTCCTTTTTAAATGTATGAAAATTCCTATTTGAAAGAAAATAAAATGACAATTCCTGGTCCTAATTTTTACTTCTTTTATGAACCTTTTTTGATTATTTTAGAATATGCTTCTTTTGTAGAATGATTTCCAAAATTTCGAAATTTAGGTTCCAATTTTTACTTCTTAGCCATGCCTTAATGAATCATCCGCAAATAGATCCATATCCATACTAAAATTAAATGGATGCCGCAAAGAAATAAAAATATGACGATACTCATCTTATCCAGTTAAGTTTCCCTGTGTCCTGGAAAAGTAAGTCCTCTCGTCCTGCTTTCTCCCGTGGAGAGCTGAAGTAGAATTTCTTAGCTTGAACTCCGCACTTGAGTCCTAAATTCCGGATTAGTCCGTTCTTGATCTCGTAGATTCTTTTTGATTCTGGTGGCTTATTTTACGCATTTCGCAAATCAACAGAGTAAAATAAAAGAAAATTAGTATAACATTATTATGAGAATGGTGCTGATAAAAACTGAAAAGGAAATATTATATTAAGAGTTTTATAAAGAAATCGCTTCTCTGTTGATCCTTGTTCGTTGCGTATTGATTTTCCACGACGACACACTTGTCTCAGAATTCCCCTTTAACGGCACACCATGTATATCCGTAATAGAAATCCATGGGAGTGGACTTTCCATTATGATATGTTCCCCTCTTGTACACGAACTTATTCGGAAATAAAGGCTCAAACACCCTTCTATTTTGATTGGTCTTAATAACCATTTTCGTAGGGTTTTATTAAGAAATAAAAGACGTGCTTAAAGAACAGCCTAAAATCTACACACTTGACTATTATTATACACCAGCCACTCGGGCCCTACCACCACACACGACTGTGTGTATGCGTGGGGTTCTAACAATCAGTCAGTCCCTTCTCTTTCTATTACACTCGTATTTATAAGCTTAGCTTAGCCTTCTAAACTACCTTATTACAAAATGATAATAAAGTCATGTGTTCATATAATAACAAGTTTGTGCTACCATTTCCCTTCATACATTGAGAGTGCTCACTGGTGCATTACAATCTATTATCATCAGTTAGACTTATATGTATATCCTTAGTGTGAGAGCACTGAAGTATTACATTATAATAAGAACATAGTCTTCTTGAGTCAAAGCGACGCACAGTTATCAAAACGACTGTAGGGAGATATATAAAACACCTACTAATGTAAAGCTTGCCTCGGTCGATATATCCGATATACAAAAGACCTACTAATGTAAAGTTTGCCTCGGTCGATATATCCGATATACAAAAGACCTACTAATGTAAAGCTTGCCTCAGTCGATATATCCGATATACAAAAGACCTACTAATGTAAAGCTTGCCTCGGTCGATGACGTCACTAATCTGGCAATGTTGATTTTACATATAATGTCTTAACAGCCTTTTAGCCTGTTTCTGTTACAGTTGTAAACCAGACGACTGCTTGTCCATCGAGACGAGGCCTCCACCTACATTGACGGTAAACCGACTGCTGTTGATGTGTCATGGGGCAGAGCAAGACTATGCAAGTTGGATATTTTGTGCAGGAGTAATCATATTTAGTCTACTAACTCTAGTTTAAATAATTTTCCAATCTGGAAATAATTGCAAAAAAATACTGGCTCTGTATGTTCCAATTGTATTGAAATGAGACGTTTAAGAAAAGTAAAAATTTAATAAAGTTTTCCAAATCAAAGTGTCTTTATTAATTTGCTCTTCCAATATTCAGCGCAATTGATGTCAATGACATGCTTGTCTTTCAACTGTCGCATCCAGATAGGTGGGATGTGGGGATACCTTGCCTCGAAGGTCTGAACAAACCCGAGCTTCTCAAAAATCCCAAAGTTAAAGATTACTTTGCCTTTATCTGTGTAGTACACAAGAGAAAAAAAGTAAAACCTTGACTTGAAATTTAAACGTTTAGACTCACTCGAGGTCACAGTCCCGTCGGGGCCATTCAAAACTTTAACAATGTCTGGGACTTCTCCAATGGTGTTTTTTGGTTCGCCATCACATAAGTGTGGAGTAGCTGAATTTTATCCCCATTTGCCTGTGGATAAAAGTTAATGATGGGGTTATCGCACCGGGCTAGTGAAGAGGCAATGTTCATTTGAACTTTCTCCACACCACCAAACAGAATTTTTTTTTCAGGATAGTGAAAAAGGGTTGAATACACACTTGCCTCCAAGCCTAGCAACGACATGGTTAAGCCCACGAGTTTAAAAGCAAAGTCGGGCGAGAGAGTGAGTGACAAGTTGAATCGTGTTGAATTATTTTGTCCAGTTGAAAAGAGGAAGATGATGCGCAATACTCTACAAACAATTTAAAATGTAAAACAAAAGAAGAGCGGAAACGGATACAACATGGTGTAATTTATTATCAAATTAAAATCAAATCGCAATTAACATCAATGACGAGATTTGATTTGATCGAGTTGATAATGGCATCCGGAACATGAGGATAGTAGTAACTCACATATTGCACAAAAGTCATGGCAATTTCTGGTCCAAAGTTGAAAAGAATGACTGGCTTTCCTACATGAAAATTAAAAATTGGTTGAAAATAATATGCTCAAATTTTGTAAAATGCTTCTTACGAAATGGTGTGGAAAAAGAGTGGTCACACTAGAGGGTCCGATATTGAAAATCCAGAGAGGGATTCAAAAAAAATTGCAACGCCCCCATTGAATCCACTTGTCGAATAGCAAAGGCGTCAATAACCACTGGCAGCTCTGGGGAAAAGACAGAATATATTCCGTCGTGAACATGACCAGTTGATGCGGGACATATATATTTGG
>JAQGCL010000443.1:0-14164 GCA_034699605.1 Isotomiella paraminor | reverse complement strand
TGTTGGGTTTGCTCTTCCTGCCGGGTGCCTTTGCTGTTGGGTTTGCTCTTCCTGCCGGGTGCCTTTGCTGTGTGGGTCATCCATCCTTTTCCTGTCCAAGGGTCCTTACCTTCAATCCAGTCATGGCGTCAGTTCTTGAGTCTGAGGATCTAGCCATCCTGTCCATTCTTAATCATCTGGATCTGGCCCTCATCCATGTTCCTGATGACCAAGCAGTCTCTCCTATTCCTGATGACCAAGGAATCTCCACTGTTCCTGATGACCAAGGAATCTCCCCTGTACTTGATGGTGATGGAGTTGTTCTGTCCGTTCTCGAGGGTCAAGGAGCCCTTACTGTTCTTGAGGGTGAAGGGATCCTTGTCTCCTTTCCTGAGGGTCAAGTAGTCCTTGCTTTTCTTGATGGTCAAGGAGTCATCCTTCCCGTTCCTGGATTTCCAGTAGCCGTCCCCGTTCCTGGATTTCCAATAGCCCTCCCTATTCCTGAATGTCCAGTAGCCGTCCCTATTCCTGAATGTCCAGTAGCCGTCCCTATTCCTGAATGTCCAGTAGTCGTCCCTATTCCTGAATGTCCAGTAGCCGTCCCCGTTCCTGGATGTCCAGTAGCCGTCCCCGTTCCTGGATGTCCAGTAGCCGTCCGCGTTCCTGGATGTCCAGTAGCCGTCCCTATCGCTGAGGGTCAAGGATTCCTCCCTGTCGCTGAGGGTCAAGGAGTCCTCCCTGTCGCGGAGGGTCAAGGAGTCCTCCCTGTCGCTGAGGGTCAAGGAGTCCTCCCTTTTGTTGATTCTCTTATGTTTCGAGCCGCTTACTGGCATTGCCTTCAACTTTCACATGGTCCAACTCCCCCTGGAGACGATGAGGTAGTCATCTTGTATGATAGTCGCCGCCCTTCTTCTTCGATTTGATTGTTGTACCACTTTCCATGAATTTCATTTTTAATTTCTGTAAAGTTTTTTATCTAGCAAATAATTAGTATTAATTTAAGTAGTATGAATTATTTGTAAGTAATAGTGACCTGTAAACTATTGTATTTGTTTCTTTGACAAGTGTTGTAATATGAATTGGACGAATCAACATTGGTAGTATTTGTCTTTATTTCGCTTTATCATAGATTCATATTTCCATTTTCATCCCAATAACAAATATCTTAGGTTCATAAACTATTTTTTTAAATATCATCTATGTTCAAATCTCAACCACAAATAGTAACAAAAAAATTAGGCCACTAAAGCCATACATTACCTTGTCTGATTGGGATGTATCATACATATTTTTAAACAGACATAAATACTCTAAATTATCATAGAGAAACTATTTTAATATAGCCACTTTTAGAGATTTTTAAAATTCAAGTATGTGGACATCTTCAATTAATGTTTAAAGTCTAAAAATTTACATCCTTCTATCGTAGGAATACGATGTTTTATAGCTCATTTTTTTCAAGGAAAAATACCCTAAATTATGGTCTTAATTGCATGTTAATAGACACAGAAATAAAGATTTTGTCAATTGAAAAAATTTATGTTAAAAGCCCAAAACATTTACATCCTTCTATTGTAGGACTGGGATGTTCTTTAGCTCTTTTGTTTCAGGGAAAAATATCCTAAATAACGGTCCCAAACCCATGTTAATAGACACGGAAATAAAAGTTTTGTCAATTGAAAAAACTTTAGGTTAATTCCAAAAAATGTACATCCTTCTATTGTAGGATTGGGATGTTCTTTAGCTCCTTTTTTCAGGGAAAAATACCCTAAATAATGGTCCTAAATCCATGTTAATAGACATAGAAATAAAGATTTTGTCAATTGAAAAAAAAAAGTTTAATTCCAAAAAAATTACATCATTCTATTGTATGACTGGGATGCTGTTTAGCTCATTTGTTTTCCTCAAATACCCTCAGTCCTTCTGGGAACAAGTCGTACATCGCTGACTGCAACCTACACACTATTTCCTACCTTCATTTCCATACATTTTCCCTGGAGAAGCTTTATGTCTTCTCCCCTCTAATGTCTTCTCCACCATTCCATCTAGTCACTTCTTCCTGAGACGCTTCTGCTTTGCTTACTCTCATGTTGATGTGACACTCAGGAGGGATGAATATGGGGGGGGGGTGATCCATAACAACTCATCTTATTGTATTTTCCAATTTTTGTAAAGACTACATTTTCTACGACTATTAATTATGTGACCACTATGATTTGACCTGTGATTGAGGCCATTATTAGTTAGTAGTGATTAGTTTGTACTCTTTATTCTGACAATGTTTCAGCAGTTGATTTGATGGTTTTAACATAGCATTGTCAATGTGACCATGGGCAGACCTAACATTTATCCAAGAGTAGATGAACATGTATGTAAATATCCAAAATGTGATTAGGATTAGTCATTGAGAAGGAAATTATGGCGCATTCCATCCCCGTTGTCATTCCTTGTAGTTGACATAAATAACGTCAGTAAGAAGAGTATGCAGGAAGTACAGGTAGAACGTCAGTTAGAAAATCTATGATGCGTAAATGGCACTTTACATTTACAGTAAGGACGACGAAAATTTCCAAGTGGAAACGAAAACATGCTTACGTCCACGTAATCATGTTTCTGTTTCCGTCTCCGCTTCTCGTTCCGTTTCCGTTCTGGAGTGAATTCATATAAATGCAAGATTCCACTTTTTTTCTCTTTTTGTCATCACGGGCAACTTTAACAGAAAAGCTACACCAACATTTTACATTAAAAAGTCTCATTCCAAGCTATCTGTTCCTTGTCTATATAGTCATATGAGTGGATTATACCACTCACCTTTCAATGTGCAAATGAGAGACGCTACCGTTTTGTTTCTGTGTAAAATAGTTTGGCTCTACACGAGGACATGGTTTGAAGACACCAACCACAACCACTAACGTCGCAAATAACCTCAATTTCATTAGTACCAAAACAATATTCGATTCCAACGTGTACCAAACATTACATTTTGTGCGCGTGAAATTGTTTCTCTAAGAATCCCCGTTGACTCTTCCGTTCTAGACGACGAATTTGTCGCAATGTGGAAGGAGCAAAGTGCCACCACGGCTGGCTATTCATATTCATTGTCATGAGTGGAGGTTAAGGTGAAATTGAAAAAGGCGATTAAACGATTTCATCGACAAAATGGTCTAATACTTAGCCATTATTATGTAAACTTGTTCGGGGATAGAATCAAGGAATGTTACTGGGTACATGGAAATGCTGATACAAATTATTCACTCAAAACTCATGAAAAGAACTTGAGGCAATGTGAGACGGGTGGTTTGCTTGACACTTTGACGCAACTCATCTACAACTATAGCATAATATCACATCCTTCCTGTACCGCTCATAATTCTTCGAGTTTGTCTGCATCACTGTCACACACGAGTCAATTACTTCTCTTTTGATGTCAAATAGGGTTTGAGGAATGAAGGTTATAGAATATACCCTAGCAGCACTAGGATATACCCTGATACACATTCCTGCAAAGTTTCATCCTGATCCGTCAAACCGTTCGGACGTAATCGTGTTGACGGACAGACAGACATACGGATAACGTACATATATAATGCTACTTCGTGACATAACAACAATATGGGAGAAACTGTGATGATGTGTGAATATCCTTCATCCCATAATGTTAATCCAAGCGCGGTAGTATAATCTACTACCGCGATCCAAGTTACCAACAAACTACAAATAAGTACAACTTGAATGCTTAATCTGAGACGCTTTGGTGGAAGCAATTCACCCACAGCCATAGACGGAAAGGGAAGCGAGACAAGCAGTTTTCCGCACAGATGTTGTCTGTCTTTGGAGTTGGAAGGGAGGAAGGTTGGATTTGGGATTGGAATAATGTTAGTGCGTTGAGATGGGATTCCTTTTCTTGACTCATCTGGGTCACATCTACAACACACACTTTCTCTTAAAGGAGGGAGTTAGAACCTGTCTCACATTTCCCATTCTCAGTTCAGGAGCCTAAATTGATACCTCGCATCGTATCAGCATCGTGAATAAGCAGTCGGTGGGTAACAGCAAACAGATAAAAAGTATAAAAAGTATAATCAACAATAAAATTTTAATCAGATTACAACAGGTCATCAACCTCTATGTGAACACCTTTTCATTTTTGAAGCCCTACAAAATACAGAGTCTGACAGATTGATATGGAACAGTACAAAATACACTTATCTGATGATCAGAAACAGCTCTCGGGGTTACATTCGTGTTGGTGGTCAAACTTCAATTTTTCACATAAGAACACTGCTAATGGGGAAGGTGAGATTGTAAAAAATAGGTTAGGCAAAAACGTTACAAAACAACTGACCGGTCACTAAACGACCCAGCTCGGGAGGAAGAGGAAAGTTTGCTTATTGCTACAAACTCCAGTCTAGCCAACTGTAAGCATAAGCACACCACCACGAATGGATCAGATCAAATCACAGCACAGCAGGCTACCTCTGATTGATAAAGCTAAAAGCTGCCAGAAGTGACATTCCAAAATAGTAGGAAGAGAGGGAGATTAGATAAAAGCAAGAGTGAAAAGGTGAATTGACATCCTGTCTTCAAGAATTAAAGAGTATTTATTCCTCCCGTCTGTTCACTTATTGGGGCCAACTTCGCCCCATAGTCATTCGATCATCCAAAATAGTATCATAAAGTCAAAGTCGAGAAGTAGTTTGTAGCTGTCACCATAGGGACAGAGTCACCAATTAACTTTCTGGTTACCACCGACTTGCACTCTTAGATAAGCAGAATAACTAACATTCCCATCAAAAAGTGATTAACACAATGGGCATAAAAAATTCACATATTTAAAAAAAATAAGCATGTAATGAAAGCAACCATATTCACAAGAAGCAAAATGGAAACTAAAGGTAGTCAAATGTTTATCTTTTCTGTCGACTTCAAAGTATTTTTTAAAATGTTTAAAAAGTTTAAAATGTTTAAGTAGGCAGACTTTCTGTGAAAAACTTATTTATGAGTTACAGTTTGATTCTATAAAAAAAATTGGCCAGGAAGAGCGTAGGCGGGAAACGGAATTGAAGAGGTTCCTGGCTTCCAGAATTCGTGAGTTTATTCTCCTTCTTGTAGTCATTTCTTATTGCAATAAAATGTAGAACAAGGGATACAGGATTTTTTACATTTCTCCCAGTTGATCAGACATTTTCAATCTCTACCTACAATCAAAACTTTTTGGAACATTTTTGAAATAAATGCAAGTGCTGTAAGATTTAATATGTTTGTCGGCAAATCGGTGCAAGCAACTTAAGAAAGCAAGTCAGTGTATAACCACAACTGCAAAGTGAAAGTACACCACCACCACTGCTTGGCACATGATTGTGTATAGTGGTGGATGGATGATACATGGTTTGAAACCGTCCCAGTTGTCCGGTGGTGGTTCAAACGTGAACTGAACTTGATATAGTTTTACTTCGATGGGTACATAAATATCGACCCTATCGTAAATTACTTTCACTTATACGTTCCCACCCATAACCCACACGGCGTGCTGATCATTTCTGCAGATAGAATTCAAACATTGAACTACAATAATGAATGGAAATATCTAATATTACATGATTAGATATTCTGCGGGTGTACTGTCTAGATATAATGGACATTACTTGCCAATTTTTCATACAACTTTAAGGCTTTGCAGTGAATCTACACATCATTTTCTTCACATTTGAATGCACAGAAAAATCCGTACGTCACAAAGAGACTATCCATTCTACTAACTTGTGGTGCATGCAGCTTTCTCTTTTATATGTCAAAAAATGAAGACTGATTAAACTAAGTCGCATTTGCTTTCTCTCTGTTGATCCCAATTTCTTTTATCTTAGTCCCTTCTTTTCTTTCTTTCTTTCTTTCCAGTATGTCTGTCTTATGTATGGATAAAAGACATTTTGAATGCGAACTATTACACTAACTTTGGGCTTACTTACACAGTTAAAACCTTTTAGTATGGTTGACTCTAAAGAAAAAAGTTGTTCTTCTACCCCTTCAAATTACAGTTCGTCTAGGTTTGGAAAGTATTCCATGGAGAATTGGTTAAATCCAAGTCCACCATTTTGCATGAAGACACTTGGGTTACTGATAACAAACGTCTTTAACTTAAGCATAGGTACATTTGTTATCAGTTTCCCTGTAATTAAATCTAGACACTTTTGGCGATTTTCATTTGAACCACAAAAGCTAAATATCAACTGTTCTAGACAGTCAGCACGTGGTTGAAGGAGTTCTTTATAGTTTTCATAACACACCACATGATTGGAGACTGAATGTGTTTCTTCGTGATAGAAACGTTTATAAAAAAGGGAATTTTCCAGTTAAGACTTCAACTTTTTCTGATTCTGTACATTTGGGAAGAAACTTGACTCAAGAAGGAGATGAAACAAATTCGGAGATATGAACAATTTTTGAGAAAGCTTCATTCCTCTCACCGTTAGCATTCATTCATTCTTCTCTGCGCAGGTAGGAAATTTCCTGTCAGCACTACTATAAACAACCAATTTAATTTTTTTAGCACATGGTATTAAAACAATTTCGACAATCAATTTGTTGATAAATACATAGTCTGTCCATTGATGTTCATATACATGTTCAGTTCTTTTAGATTTGTACAAAATCTTATGATGAGAAAGCAATAATTTTCCAGTGAAGTGTACTCTATTATCCGCACATTTGAATAGAGTCATAGTATAAACTGCAAAGAGAACTCCACTGCAACATTGTGGACGCATTAGCTCTCATGAATCTGTCGGGGTTAATAAATACATTGTCCCTAAACTCGGAAACTTAGACGACCCTGGCCTACCTTGGAACCATTTCTTTCATTGACTCCAATGGGAAGATGTCCGTCCCGTCATCTTCATCAATATGCTGATCGTAAAATGTTGGAAGACTAATGTCAAGTCGTGGATCGTTGTTTGAAAGTATTGCATTGTTTAAATTGCGATTGACAAGGCGTAGTGCTTTGACCGATTCAGAATTAGACACAATGAGTCGTATAATCTGTTAAATAGAGAAAATATTTGCCATCTTAATAGCGATTTAAAAATATTACGGTTACCACGTCATTGCTGGGTACGAAGAAAGTGAACTTTCCTTTTTTTTTTCATTTTTTCGATAGACAATTGAATAAAATCTTGTTCTTTTTGGCTTTCCAATTGAATTGTATCCAATTTCCTTTAGCATTTAGCTCTTGTTCCTCCAGATCTGCATGGCAAAGTATGTATCTGTATCACGTGCCGAACCTTGGATATTTCCTTCTACACCAACTGAGCTCGGTTTTTGTCTTCTTCATAAAGAGATTCCTATACAAACGTAGATTTAGAAAACGATATATAAAAACCACATTTTCACTCACCGGTTGAAATGGTTGAAATGAAATCCAAATGATCGCCCACCTTCTTCTGGAATTGGTTCCCCTCCTTTGATATTACCAGCTTCGCTGGACAATTTCAATCTGCCTCGTACATTATCAGTAGCCAGCATCTCTCTCTTGAATCCGTCCGTAATATCATGGCTTTGTCATTTGAATCCAAAGCCACACGGCAAGCTAAAGCGTACCCGCCATCTTGTCATTCATAGTCATAATATGAGCAATTCCGGCACGTTTGACTCCATAAGCTAACTGACTTACCATTATTGGATTGTGATTTGTAATTTTTGCTATTGTGGGCTCTTCTAATATCATTCATGCAATCTAATCCTACTCCATCGCAATCTACAACTACATGATTTGAAGCACGTAGTTTTGGGGTGACAAAGAAATTCCTTCAAATGACCTAATATGATAAGCCCATATTACACGTCTTTTTCCATTTGCAACTATCTAAACTTCTCTATAGCAATGACATGTATGTATACATATAGTTTTACAATCAAACCAATTTTATATTGTTCACATTGACTGTAAAAAACAACCTTCCCTTTTTAATAATTATGTTAGAGTACATACGACAAATTAATTAACCACTGAATTATTCATCTAATCAACTCTTTATAATTAGCAATCAATTGAGTAGAAAACCTTTCGGGGGTCCGGGTTTGTAACCTGCTCCTTCTCAGATTAACATCATCAGGCATCATTCAGTACAAGGTATATGAAAAGTGAG
The DNA here is from genome assembly GCA_034699605.1 of Isotomiella paraminor. Classification (NCBI taxonomy): domain Eukaryota; kingdom Metazoa; phylum Arthropoda; class Collembola; order Entomobryomorpha; family Isotomidae; genus Isotomiella; species Isotomiella paraminor. The sequence continues at coordinate 6,044 of JAQGCL010000443.1, read as the reverse complement.
ATGAGTATAAGAAATTGTGAAATGTCGCATTAAATTATTAACTAATTAATTTTTATCATACACATCATTAACAGGATGTTATATGTCTCTTACATTTTGTTAGTCGGTTTTTAACTAATCTATTACTACTTGAATTAATTAATAAGAGAATCTAATTGGCTTTGTCAGAGCTGTATCTCATATCTTAAAAATAGACTTATTTGTGAGAATATGAAGGAGTTTATATTGGAAGACATTTATGGATTGAACTTGAATCTATTACTTACATAGCATATCTTGGATTTATTTTATTTCAATTTGCTCCATAGAGATTTCTTTTTTCACATAAAATAAACCTACCCTATACAACCACTTTCATCTGGGAAAACTCTACAAGACTTTTTTTTATGAATGTACAATGTAAAACATCAAACATATAGAATGATTGACAATTAACTCAAATAACAGAATTGTACAGAAATATAATATAACACACGATTTTGATGGATTGGATTGTTTGCGTTCAGTTCTACTTACTGTTGGGCATCAAGTTTGGATTTCGTGTCCACTTGAATGATTTAAATAATTCCTTCTTTTCATCGTTGGACAATTCGTCTAGTCGAATATTACATGTTTTGTTTTTTGCTGGCCGCTTCATGTGCACCTTTCTTGACTGTGCTCTGAGGTAGAATGCCTTACAAAAGAGACAGGGGTAGTATTTGGTTTTTGCCCCGTCAGCTGAAAAAATTAGACTATAGTTTTAATCTGATCAAACAATGAGTAGCGTTCTCACCTTCAATCTCTTCAAAGGATGGCATGTGGGGCATGTGAACCTGTCCTTTTTTGGAGACTACCGCAGGCGGAGGTCCTTCTGCCCGCTGTTCCCTGAAAGGCCTCTCCTCCTTCTCTGTCTTCACCAATTGAAGGAAATCAAACGCACGTCCATGTTTCTCCTCAAACAAAGTAAGACCCTGCTCCCACATATCCACGTACTGTCCATCCAACTCTTCTCGTTTCAGGATCTCGATTAGGTCCATAAATCCTTTTTCCTGTGCAAATCGCTGGACGTCGTGGCAGGTCCAATCGTTGACATTTGGAGGCAATGACATTTTTAACAGGTAGTGCCTCAAAATAAAGGAAGTAATATAAATAGACTTAAAGTGAAGTCACTTAAGAAGAGTTTCTTAATGTCTACCTTTTTCAAATCAGGAAGTTTTAATTTTTAAATATTATGACGAATACAAAATTTTTGATCCTGCTGCTGACTTTCAAACCGAATGATTCACAAATGAGCAGGGATTCGAACTGATGTTGTTTCGCGCGTGATTTTCAATATCTGTACTCTTTTATTTCAATATTTGTACTCTTTTTTTCAATATTTGTACTCTTTTTTTCAATATTTGTAATCTAAGTCCAAAAGTTTCGTCCAACAAAATTAATCCATGGCAACAACTATCCTGTCATCATAATTACCTTGAGGTGATAACAAATACTTGAGTCTTTTCATTCAGCTTTAACCTGTCATCGACACTTTTACTGTCTTCCTACTAAAATAAGCCAGATCATTCCTCTACAGACCCGATATGCCAAAAGCATCTTCAAGCACCCATAGAATAATTCTCTATCTCTTCGAGGCTCGAAGTTCAAGCTGAAAACCCTTCATCCTTGTCGCAACCTACGTTAGCTCATCGAAGATGATGGAGTCCATCCTTGAGCGACGTGATGATGATCCTCCTCCCATGCAATCCACCGCCATCGTCAAGTCTGTCATCTACGAGGGAGATGTCGTCATTCTGAAGGAGGAATTGAGGATTCATTTGTGGACGCCAAGTGGGAGACAGCAGAGTATAGTGTCAGAACCGAAATACTTTGTTAGGGTCTTATACTTTGCTATAGGTAATTTAATTGCACCGTTATTCTAATATTGAAGCTTCAATTAATTCACACAAACTCTCCATTGTAGATCGGACCATCCTTCGTAACACCGGGTTATGAATCCAGAAGGACATATAGTGATTATGAATGGCTTTTACCACTCTGCGACTATGCAAGTCCTTGGGACACAGGTCGTGGTTCAAGATATCCATCTGGAACGCCTCGAACCAATCGCAGTAAGCCAGTTAAAATTACAAAACATTCAATACGGAAACTTGAGACTCATCCTTGTATGTAGTGCATCATCTGGGGTCAAGAAGCCTTGTATGAAGGCTGGGTCGGTGTGATCACGTCTGTGAAGAGGAAGATTTGGTTCCAGTGTTGAATGGAGGTTTGGCTTTCTATATCCAGATCAAAGAGGATGATGGATTCATCCCAACAGATTCCTACTTTGGTTTAGGGATCCCATGTCGTAAGTGTTGTTTATTATTGTGACCATTTAGCTTTAGAACAGACTTTCTAAATTAACCGTCCAAATCCTAAGTCGACGCACCATCTTGGTTGTGACCAGATGGGAGCGATGAAGAAATGTTCGCGACCAAGGCCTCTATAATGGTGTCTCGAAGAGATGAATTGAATTCAATTTTTTATTATTTTACTATTTGTCGGTTTTTACCCTTTTCAGTAGCTCGACTTTGTACTCAAAAAGTAAGGGTCAACTGTTCAAGTAGCCACTTTACCCCCGTGGAACGGGGGTAAAGTGCCTACTTGAGCAATTGTCAACTAGATACTCCAAGACTCTGTAATTTTTTCCATCGCTGAGTCCGTCTTCAACTTGAGGCCCACTCCATCTATGCCATGTTCCAAAGAGGGAGGATCCTTTTCTCCTCCAAACCTGAAATGACACTCTTATCTCATGCAAAACCACCTTATTTGGAACCTTTCTTCCAGATCTTAAGTATCCGATTGTCATCATCCTACAAATTCATAGCATCTGCCATCATCCCCCCACTTGATCAAATCAGTACAGAATGGATGGTTCATAAGCTGTATGTGAAAGTACCTGACCCCTCTCCATACATCCTTACCAACAACAATCAGACGAATCTCTTGGACGTGGAGGTTCCCCTTGACATCCTCCCCTTTACTCCGGTGGATCATCCCTACTACAACACGATAGACTCTATACGACGATTGGAGCGAGAGCTACTGGATTTGGTGAAGAGTATCGGAAATTCTTGATTAAGGAGATGAAGCTTCTTATCGTTCCGTGGATCCTGATAATGGGGGTTAGAGTGAGGTGCTATGAGAATCGCATGGTGGGTTAATTAATTTAAGTCTCATAGTGCCCCTGTCATCATATAAGTATTTAGTTCATTTCCATTTTAGGATCTCGTCTCTCTACTCATGATCGGCCCTCCATCAACTCCGCACGAGGATGGGATATCCATGTTTGACGGATGTCCGAGTTATGACCCGTCTCCAAAGTATAGGAAGAGGACGAGATCATTTCCCAAACCCATGAAGAAAAGATCCATAAAGCAGATCGAGGCTAACCCACGTTCCTGTAACCGATCATCGAGTCATAGTATAACATTGTGATGGTGGATGAGGAACAGAATGTATATGAAGTGACAAACTTGAACATAGCATAACAAACAAAGAATCTACATCGGAGGAGACATAGCATGGAGAATTAAGAGGAAATTTATGGACAAAATTGTTAAAAACCAACTTGTATAATGGGATTGACACAATTTGTTACAAATTCAAATTTCGTGTTAAAATTTCAAATTGTTTACACAAAAAAGATATCGAAATTGATTTAACCTACCTTTCGTATTTGTGGAACAACTCTTATTCTTATCCAGATTAAAACGTAATTGTCGTACTCTTAGATTAAGCTTAGAAAGTCATGAAAGAATTGTGTTTGGATATGTATGGTCTGATGGCTTTAAAGAAGGATGTATTGGTACGTATACTACCATACGAGTGTCATTATTTGACTAATTGCTTTGACTGTCATATAACTGACAATGATCCATCAATGGGTGGTAATTATACAGGGTACTTCGGCTTTTGATTACTAAATAAATTTGAAGTAATTAATAATTTTTTAAATGTCTCTTTGTGAAAAAATCAGACTATGCAGTCCATTCCTTGATTTCATTTAGAAGCCTGCGAGCCAAGTCTCCGTAGATAACATGAGTCATCTCCATTGCCGAATGCTTGAGTCGATTTTCACCCTACAACCACAAAGTACAAAAGACAAGAATATTAGCAAGATTGGAAAAACTTGCAATTTGCAATTTGACTTACATTGATTACATTACATCTCCAACTTAGAACGGAACTTGGCAATGTAGCTTTTGAAAACCGCTTCTACCATTTCCACCACTGTCTCATGAAAACAGGTTACCCAATAGTATACATTCAATAATAGATTGACAGGATCTGAACGATGGTTACATAACTAACCGGTAACGTAGAAGCAAAACTACAGCTAATGTTCTTCATCTCGAAATCAGAGACTTTTGCCCCTCTAACTGAAATGACAGGATTACTGTCGTCGTCAAAGTCCTTAGCAATTTTCCAACAAAGTGTAAGTGTGATCTGGAGGGCAGAATATTTCTATACTGATAAATTAAAACAATAATGCATTAACTATATTACCTCTCGCAACGTTTTGTCGATCAGGGCCAAATCCCTTTTGACGAGTTCCTTATTTGTGTTTCGAGGGACAAACCATTGCAAGTCACCTATATTCTTACAAACTCCCATAACACCTGAAACCAATAAGGTGATCTACTCAATGATATTCACACAATATGTAACAATCACGTACAGACAGATCTGTTTGCTTCAATGTTTTCAATATGTGCGATTTCAACAAAATCGTATGGAATAACTGGAACATCCGACACCTTCGAACCTCCACAAATGTCGATGCAGTGATTTCATTGTCGTGCTGCAGAATACTGAATTGTTTGTTTGCTGATTTCACAAGGAAATGTTGAAAAAAGTAAACATTCCCCACCTACAAAAGTTGTATCTCAAAGAGTATGCACAATATGTAAGGAGGAACATATTACTTTGATAATATCGAACAACTGATCTGCTTGATCATTGAAAGCAGTCAATCGGATTTCTCCACTAACATCTAGTAAGTCCATGCTAAAAAGTTTTCCTTCGTCCCTTGAGTTAGACCAAGTTTTCATGTCATCTTTCTTCATAACTCTTGCTTTGATACCATTGATTCGACTATTCACCAAAAATTCAAAAGATTAGATAGATAATTCAAATTAGTTCGCTTTTATACCTGCTGATGTAAGGATTGATATCACGAATAGGGACAACATGTCCACTGAAGGCCGCAGGAACAGGACCGGGTTCTTGTACTACTATAAACGAAAAAGTCATTTACAATATATATGCCCCTAAATTTAAAGCCCTAACCTTGTGGATGACCCATAATAGAAGACGCTTCTTCGATAAACTGAATCGGCGCCCCGATTTCCGTCCTAACCTCTGACCCCGTTTCCAACACTGAAAACTCCATAATTATCAAAACCCGTCTACATCCAAGGAGAATTGTTGATAAAAATCTTTATCTGCACTACAAGTACAAGTACCCTGACCGTGTTGGAAGCAATTTTATCAACCCTGATGATACAATTGTTATCCAACTGTCCGTCCGGGATCATGTGGTTGAGTTGAGCAAACTTCTTGAACCCCTGGAATAACGAAGATAAGCGAGTGAGACTATGAAGGATAATATTTGAACCACCGGTCGGTCCACATCCTCTCCCCGCATGAGTTTCTAAAACGATTGACAAGCAAACCAACATGACAAAGATGACAAAGAAAAACAAAGGGACTTACCGAGACCGCCCTGTCAGTCAGGATGAGATGTAGGTGATGATCAGGAAGTAAGTGGGATACCAAGACTGGTTTTAAATTCCATCCACAAAACTTTTGACGTTATACAAGGAAATCAAATGAGACTTTCCACAATTATATCAAATTTCAGTATTTTTCAGTTCCATCGTAATGATGATCTGCTCGGTGATTATTTCTGGGTGTCACATTTATTTGTGGGTGTCACATCTTACCCATACTAATTGTAAATACAATAAATGAAATAAAGATCAATCCTATTCCTCTTCTATAGGCGACAATAAAAATTCCCT
>JAQGCL010000442.1:0-14172 GCA_034699605.1 Isotomiella paraminor | reverse complement strand
TAGACCGAAAGTCTTACCTTCTTCTAATCCTTTGACTGTAAACTCCTCTTTAGGACAAACGCCTGGACACGACCTCCAGTCATCTTTTCCATACTCGCATCGCTCGATCACGTATCCTGAAAATGGTAAGCAAAGACATAAGAGTCTGCATATTTCACCCAATTCATTCTAAGAAAAAAATTTAATACCGCTGATCTCCGCCCCTCCATCATCGCGTGGAGGTTGCCACGTTAGAGTGATAGAGTCTCCCTTGATCTTGGAAGGTGTCAGAGGTCCGCCTGGGGACAAAGATGTTGGATATTTCTTTAATGCAAAGCGATAGAATGAAGTACCTGGAGGTCCTGGCTTATCCACCACAATCACTTCAATGTCAGCTTTATCTGACCCAAAGTCGTTTGACGCTGTAATAGTGTACCTTCCAGAATCACCACGCTCGGATGATGAAATATGCAATTTGGTTGAGGAGCTGTGTGTATCACACTAAGCAGGGAAAATTGATTCGTTAGTCGATGTCAGAAAACCTACAGCTTGGTCTTACCGAGATTCTGTTTGTTTTTGGCAAAGGTTTGCCTTCTTTCGTCCATTTGATTTCTGGAATAGGGGCCCCCGCAAGTGGAATGTCTATATTTACCGGCTCCCCAGCCCTAACTTTGATCTTCATGCCGATCAACCCGTCCAAAAATAGTTTTGGTGCTTCACGCATTGGTTTTGCTGTAATGGTTTTGGAAGGATCGGAGGGCTTTCCAGGTCCAGCGGCATTCACGGCTGTAACTCTGTATTCGTATTGGTGGCCTTCACTGACTTTTTCATCATTGTATTCTGGGAATCGCCACGGCTCTTTGGTAATTTTGACCCATCTTGGGTTCTTCACGTCTCGTCGTTCCACTTCGTAGCCAATAATTGCCGAACCTTAGAGGAAAGAGCCAATTACTGCAAAGTGAATCGTTTTTGAGCAGAAATGCTTACCTCCATTTGAAATTGGTGGACTCCACCTTATTTTAATATGGTCCCTGTCCGTGTCCACTACCTCAGGTGCTCCTGGTTTTCCAGGAACATCGAATTGATTTTTGGCGATTATAGGTTTGTCTGTCGTAAGCGGATCTGAACGACCCTGCAGGTTTTCAGCCATAACTCTGAACTCGTATGTGGTTCCTAAAAAGAGCAGTAGTTAACCCCTTTTAATAAAGTTTTCATGTTCATTGGACCATACCTTCAGTTAATCTAGGGACAACCGCATGGGTATTTCTAGGATCAACATGATTTACGGCAGGAACCCAGCCACCTCCGTGAGTGAGATCGCGTTTCTCAATGACATAATTTGTGAGTTCACTGCCACCTACGCCAAATTGCATAATTGTCAAAAGGACTTCTCACTCAATTAATTGATGTTACCATCATCCATTGGTCGATTCCAGGACAATGTGACACTTTGTGCAGTGATTTCTTCATACACAAGGGGTTTTTCAGGTGGTCCGGGGCGATCCAAGACAATAAGTTTGAAGGATCCTTCGTCAGCCCCATGTTCATTTGTAAGGCGAAGTACATACTCTCCAGAATCAGTACGCCTGGTACTGACCGTGTGGACGACAGTGTGATTAGATATCGCGGTGACTGTTGTTCTTTCATCTGTTTTCACTGTTTTTCCACTATTTTTCCACACGACTTCCGGCTCTGGAGCACCCACGTAGTTTATATCAACGTGGAAAATCTGTCCAGCCTTGATTCTAATGTCATTGAGAGGACTCATGATCTTAGGAGGAAGGCGGCGGGGACCCGTCTTCACTAGATCGGACGGTTCTGAAGGTTCACTTTGTCCAGCAGCATTCACGGCAATGACACGGAACTCGTATTCGGCTAAAAGAGTTAATACATTGCTATAGTCATTATACTCCATCCCACCCACACTCAACTTACCCCCTTCCGTCAGATCTCCAATTGTTGCCTAAATGGAAACCAAGAACAAATCATTTATATTGCACCTTCACTCTAAGTGATTGGACCTACGTGTGTTTGTCCGGCAGGTGCCTGAGCAGCATTCATCCAGAATGGACTGCCCTTTTCCTTCTTTTGAATAATATACCCAGTGATTGGCGCCCCTCCATCATTTTTGGGTGGCTTCCAATCTAAGTCCACACGATTTCTGTCCCAGTCAGTTATATTTGGTCTTCCAGGTGCATCTGGCTCATCATACTGGTTCTTGGCGATTGTTCCTTTGTCCGTGCACAGGTCTAAACAAGGAAAGACATTTTAGTGGTGGCCTTTTGAACTCTGCAATAATGGATTCTTACCAATGGATTCTCCAATACTGTTCACAGCTCTCACACGGAATAAATATTCCTTCTTGTGAACGAGCCTATTGACATCAGCAGTGCACGTGTTAGAAATTCCTGCATCAGTCCATGTTCCACGCGACACATCCATCTTTTCAATGACGTAGTGGGTAATGGGAGAACCACCATCATCCTTCGGAGGACGCCAGGACAATCTGCAACTCTCTTTTGTCACATCACCAACCATAAGAGGTCCTTCTGGAGGTCCCGGCTTGTCGATGACCATTACATTAGCCGACGCAGACACAGAACCTAGATTATTTTCTAGGGTTAGTGTATATCGGCCAGTGTCACCACGAACTGAAATAGGAATATCAAGCATCGCCTCCGTCGCAGTTTTTGTGACGTCAATTCTGTCAGAACTGGTCACGACTTTGCCTTCAATGCTCCATATCGCTTTAGGCGGAGGAGAACCAGAAATTGGGACATTGTAACATATTTTTTGGCCAGCTCGAACAACCAAATCCTCCAAAAATGAACGATCTATTTGTGGTCCCAGGTAACGAGCTTTGGCGACAACGGGTTTGGAAGCATCAGAAGGATCGCTTGGTCCCGCCTTGTTCACTGCTACCACTCGGAACTCGTACTCCGTTCCCTCAGTCAAATTCGGAACAGTGCACTTTGGCGTCTTTCCTGAAACCTCGGCTGCTTTCTCCCATTGTCCACCCTTTGGTTTCTTTTCAATGATATATTTCTCAACAGGAGTGCCTCCATCTAATAATCATGTCGAATTATAGATGCTGCGCAACATGGAAAAAATGTCAAGGAAGTACCCTTCTTAGGAGGAGCCCATTCTAGGTCAACATGGTCACGGTCCCAATCCACCACTTCAGGGGCCCCAGGTTTGTCTGGCTTTGCATAAGGATCCTTTGCCGTTACCGCTGAAAGACCTGTCAACGGTTGTGACTCTCCTTGCCTATTCACAGCTTTCACTCTGAACTTGTAGTCATGGCCTAAAGATGCAAAGTTAAAATCTATCCTTAAACCCATCAATTGAGGAGGAATTATACCTTCAATCAAATGATCAACTCGAGTTGAGGTTCCTGAAGTTTCACCACAAGGGACCCAACGCATGTTCTCCATGTCCATTTTCTCCACAATGTATGACGTTATTTCACTTCCTAAAAAGTTAAAGAATGGAAATAGAAAAATAAAGTTACTCCTGAAGTGTCACTGGGGCAATATGAAGCATCATACCTCCGTCTGAAATAAAAGCATACAAGACATGAGTTTTTACTAAATTTTTACTCAAGAAATGGCATACCATCTCTTGGTGGTTTCCAGCTCAGATTGCAACCGTTCTTTGTCACATTGGTTGGATTCAGAGGACCCTCAGGGGGAGATGGAATGTCTAAAACTGTGACGACCACGGTTGCACTGTCCGTGCCATTTTTATTCTTGACCGTCAAAGTGTAAGATCCACTGTCTGCGCGTTGAGCATTCACAACTTTAAGTTTGGTATTGTAGTCTTGATTAATGATCTTAATGTTTTCGGCAGGAAGAACCGCACTTCCATCCAAAGTCCACTCTTTCGTTGGTGGTGGCTCACCAGCAACTGGGACATCAAAGTCAAAGTTCTGTCCGGCACGGATTTTGATGTTCATTAAGGAGTTGCGATCAATTTTGGGAGGCAAGTTTTTAGGACGCGCAACATGAGGTTTGGTCGCTTCTGAAGGTTCCCCTGCACCACCTTTGTTCACTGCACGAATCCTAAATTCGTAGGTGTTCCCTTCGATGAGATCAGGCACTTTGCCCGTCGTAACATCTCCCTCTACTTCTGCACACTTTTCCCAGTTCGGATTGAATTTATCCTTCTTTTCGATGATGTACCCAACAATTGGGCTTCCGCCATCAGTGTCAGGTTTATCCCATTTCAGTTGTACGAAGTCCTTGTCATAATCTGCAATCTCTGGGTTCTTCGGGGCTCCAGGATTGTCAAATGGATTCTTCGCTTCAATTGATTGCGTTGTAGCTAAAGGCTCAGAAGTGCCATACTTGTTGACTGCTTTCACCCTAAACTTGTAGTGATGACCTGTGGGAAATTTGACATTAAGCCACCCCTTTCTCACACAGAAAGCATGCAGTACAGATTATATACCTGGTGTCAACCCATCCACAGCCAAATTGGTGTTAGGACCATCCGTTTCTCCTGCTGGTACCCATCTACCAGTGGCTTCGTCCATTTTCTCAACAACGTACCTCTCAATAGGCGCACCTACGTATGCAAATTATTTGCTGCTGTAATAATGCAATGGTTGGCAAAAATTGGCATCGGTTACTGACCTCCATCATCGGTGGGTGGGCTCCATTTGAGGGTGGCCCCCTCAGCATGAATATCTTGAACCTTCAATGGTCCATTGGGTGGACTAGGTCTGTCCAGCACAATCACTTCCACCTCCGCAATATCAGTTCCGTTCACGTTTGAAGCAGTGATGGTGTACGTGCCTGACTCGGCCCGTGTGGCATTACGCACGTTCAATTTAGTGTTGTAATCTGCATTCACTATTTTCGTCTTGTCAGAAGGTTTGACATCCTTTCCCTTCAATGACCACTTAATCTCGGGAGCTAAAAGGAGAAAGTGGAGGATACATCAATGCACCACTGCGATAAAATTGTACTTACGTGGTTCTCCTGTCACTTTAACATCGTAGTTGAAATTAGCTCCAGCCTTAATCTTGATCGGAATCAGATTTGTTCTATCAATTTTGGGTGCTAAATTGCGAGCTTTCGCAATGATGGGCCCAACCGTGTCAGACTCCTCTCCGGGGCCTGCCTTGTTCACGGCTCGAACTCGGAATTCGTAAGATTCGCCTGATGCATGACACAAAAGCATATAAAAGCCTTGTAAAAGTCATTTTGACTAAACGAGTTTACCCTCTTTCAAGTCTGGCACTGTGGCTGTTGTCTTGTTGCCTGGAACTTCGAGTGCTTTCTCCCAAACGCCGTACTTATCCTTTTTCTCAACAATGTACCCAGTAACTGGTGCACCACCTTCAGTTCACCACAACAGTTGTAGTCATTCATCAAAACTTGTTAGAATGTTCAAAACTATAATTTTACCGTCATTTGCAGGTGGGGTCCACTGCAAGTCCACGTGATCTTTGTCCCAATCTGTAGCCTTTAGATTTCCTGGTTTTCCAGGTTCATCAAATGGGTTCTTAGCAATGATACTTTGATCTGCTGTAAGGGGCTCTGATTCTCCTTCTTTGTTCACAGCTTTCACTCTGAACTTGTACTCTTGTCCAGGAGTTAGTCCAGAGACGTCCATCTGGGGTTCTGTGCATCTTCCTGCAGGAACCCACAGTCCAGTTTCCGGATCCAACTTTTCAACTTCGTAATACTCAATTCCAGTTCCACCATCGTCCTTTGGTCGCTTCCACTTCAACTTACACCCATTTTTGTGGACACCAGAGATGTCTAATGGACCCTCTGGCTTGCCCGGCTTATCGGTGACAATCACTCTAACAGTCACGGAATCCTTGCCTGAGGAGTTGGTGGCCGTGATGGTGTACTCCCCAGAGTCACCACGATTCGCAGGACGGACAATAAGTTTTGTATGATAGTCCACGTTATCGATGGACACGGCCTTGCTGTCGGACAATGTTCGTCCATCCAAAGTCCACACTATCACTGGAGGTGGCTCACCTAATAGAACAATCCACTGTGCGAACATTTGTTACATGAGCGTGTGGTGAAAGTTTGTTACCAATGACGTCAACGTCAAACTTGAGAGTGGAGCCTGCGCTAAGTGTCACATCTCGCAAGTTCTTTCTGTCAATCTTAGGTGCCAAGTATCTTGCTTTTGCAGTGATTGGTTTACTTCCATCAGAAGGTTCTGACGGTCCCGCTTTATTGAGAGCAACAACTCTGAACTGATAAGTATTACCTACAAAGCCAAAGTAACTTTCATCAAATCCCCTGATCATCATCATCATGAACGTTCTTTTAGGTAAGAGTACAACAAAAGGGGGAAGTTGAGAACTTTCACCTACCCTCAATCAACCCCCGCACAGTTGCTTTACAGTCGGGTCCGGTTGTTTCCGTTGCTTTCTCCCAGAGTCCACTGTATTTGTCTTTCTTTTCAATAATGTATCCCTCGATTGGAGCTGCAAACAATCAATTATCGTTGTAAATGAGGAAAGAGGCTGGGTGAAAGTAGGTGTTTCACCTCCATTGTCAGAAACCGGTTCGGTCCACTTAAGTTCAACATGGCTGGCTGACCAGTCTACAGCTTCAGGAGTCCCAGGCTTCTCCGCTACAGAGAATGGATCCTTGGCAATAATAGGAGCCAACGTTTCCAAAGGTTGAGATTCTCCTTCCTTGTTGACTGCTTTCACTCGGAATGAATATTCGTGCCCAGGAACAAGACCATCAACCTCCATCTCTGGATCACGGGACTTGCCGCAAGGAATCCATATTCCCGTTTCTGGATCAAACTTTTCAACAATATAAGCCTCGATTGGAGTACCGCCATCGTCTTTTGGTTTCTTCCATTTCAGTTTGCAGCCATCCTTGCGAACGTCTGAAACATCTAGTGGTCCCTCTGGTTTTCCTGGTTTGGAAACGACAAGGACCTCAACTTCTGCTTCATCTTCTCCCCACTTGTTTGTGGCTACAATCCTGTATGTCCCAGAATGCTTCCTTTCTGGACTGTCGTTATAAAACTTGGAATTGTTTGGCACATTTACGATCCTGACCATATCCGACTCGGAAACGCTTTTTCCATTCAAAGTCCAAGCTACAGTTGGAGGTGGTTCACCAATAATTTTTACATCCCAGAAAAACGGTTCACCCTCCCTAACATGAATCTTGCGAAGGCCTTTGCGATCAATCTTTGGTTTTAGTTTTCGTGGTTTACAAGTGACAGGTTGGCATGGCTTGGAAGGATCTCCAGGGCCAGCAGCGTTAACTGCTTTCACTCGGAATTCATATGTTGATCCTAAAGTACGTTTTTGAATTCATGATTATCATCATCATAACCTGCAGCAAACATTGACTTACCTTCGTCAAGACCCTCCACGCGACCACATGGGTCGTCACCTTTCACGTCTCCAGCCTTCATCCATTTTCCACCAGGCTCTTTCTTTTCAATAATGTATCCAGTGATAGGAGACCCATTATCTAACAACAGAAGTGGGGTTAGTGCAATCTTATTTGGAAGAAGAGTAATAAGGCGTATACCTTGCAATGGTTTGTCCCATTTCAAGTCCACCCAATTTTTATCCCAGTCTGTGGCTTCTACATTTGATGGTGGGCCGGGTTCATCGAATGGGTTCTTGGCGATGATGGAACCATCAGTCTCCAACGGCTCTGATTCTCCCTCAGAGTTTACGGCACAAACTCGGAATTTGTATTCTGTCAAGTTAAGAGGTAGGCATAGTCGTAAGTAGGAGAAAGTGTATGCTGGCGAAAGTTCTTACCTTCACCGGGGACCAGGTTACCAACCACCATTTTTGGTTCTGTTGACTTTCCACAAGGGATCCATCTCCCCGACTCGGGATCTAACTTTTCTACAGCATAGTATTCAATGGGAGCGCCTCCTACAAAGGTGAAAGTTGGAGAAAGTAAGTATTAAAAAATTATCATAATTGAAGAAAGTGAAGCCGTAACATTGACAGAAATATAATTAATATACCTGTGTCTTCAGGAGCTTTCCAGTTGAGAGTGCAACCTTCCTTATGAATGTCTGACACTGCCAGTGGTCCCTTAGGCTTGGAAGGTTTGCCTAATACGTTAAGGTCTATCGTGTGTTCATCTTGTCCATTTGTGTTAGACGCCTTCAAAGTTAGTTTTCCAGCATGGGCTCTGGTGGCTCCAGTGATTGTGAGACGGACTCGGTAATCTTCTTTGTCGATTGTCACTTTCCCTCCAGCTTTCACTTCCTCTTCGCCGATGTAGAACACCTTTGTTGGAGGAGCTACAACAGGCAACAATGATACAAGTTGAATGTTAAACTGATTAGCAACCATGATTCGATTTCTTACGTTCTCCTGTGACTTTGATGTCAAATTTGATTGTTTGTCCAACTCTCACCGTCAGGTCTTTCATTGTAGCTCGGTCAATTTTAGGGGGTTGGCGTCTAGATTTTGCTGTGATCAGGTCTGAAGCGTCAGAAGGTTTTGATGGCCCTGCCTTATTCACAGCTTTAACTCTGAATTGATACTTGCAACCTGTAAAGGAGAGGAAGCTGGCTATTGATTCAGAAGGGAAAATTGTCCGGAGAAAGTACCTTCGATTAAGTCTGGCACACGGCCTTCGCACTTATCTCCAATAATTTCAACTGCTTTCTGCCACTTTGTTGAAAATTCATCCTTCTTCTCTATGATGTACATCTGAATTGGACTTCCACCATCTGAGGATAGGAAAAGTAAAAGTATTGAATAAAATGTGGAGAAAGTTGGAGAAAGTACTGGTCTTCGATTTACCTGAAACTGGTGCATCCCATTTCAAATCCACATGGTGCTTATCCCAGTCCTTCGCAACTGGTTTTCCAGGTTGCGATGGTTCTTCAAATGGATTCTTGGCAACAATGGGCGAATCTGTTTCCAAGGGTTCTGACTCCCCCTCGCTATTGACAGCTTTCACCCGGAACAAGTACTCTTTCCCCTCATTGAGACCTGTGACATCCATCTCTGGTGTTTTACTAGTTCCAACGGGAATCCATTTTCCTGTTGCAGTGTCCATTCGTTCCACTAAGTAATGGTCTACTGGTTCTCCACCATCATCCTCTGGTTTTTGCCAAGCGAGCTTGCAACCGTCCGCCTTGACGTCGGCTACCTTGAGTGGTCCCTTCGGTTTACTCGGCTTACTCAAAACTATCAACTCTAACTCTACTGAATCCTTTCCTGAGTCATTGACCGCAGTCACGACATAGATTGCCGTATCGGATCGTTTTGATTTTGTGAGCAAGAAGTTTGTTTTGTAAGGCTCATTTTCTATCTTAATCCTGTCGTTTTTGATTGGTCCGTCTTTAAGGGCCCATGTCACCGTTGGAGCAGGCTCTCCTTTCACGTCTACCTCAATGGCTAAAATTTCCCCACTTTTGATTTTCCTCTTTCCCAAATTCTTTCTGTCAATGTAAGGAGCAAGATGGCGTGGCTTGGCCACGACTGTCTTTGATGGATCCGAAGGTTCGGATGGCCCAGCCTTATTGACAGCAATTACACGGAACTCGTAACTCTTGCCTGAACATAATTTTTAAACTGAGCATTGTACAATCGACATAGGTAATTTTACAGTCTTACCTTCTTGGACAGCAGTCACTTTTCCATTTGTCTTTCCTCCTGGAACCGTGGCAGCGTCCACCCAATTGCGAGTGTCTTTGTCCCGCATTTGAATTATGTATTTTTCAATTGGTGCTCCGCCTGATCAAGAAGAATTATAAGTTTACTGCACTACAGCAGATAAGGATTATTTGTACCATCTTCTTTCGGGGCGTCCCATTCTAGGTCCACAAAGTCCTTATCCCAATCGGTGGGCGTGGGGCGTCCTGGTTTTCCAGGCTCATCGAATGGGTTTTTGGCAATTATTGGCTTGTCACACTCCAACTCTTCAGACCCTCCTTCTTTATTAACAGCTCTAACTCTGAACTTGTATTGCTTTCCCTCTTGAAGACCTTGAACCTGGAATTCGGGGGTGTCAGATTTACCACAAGGCACCCAGGTCCCAGTAAGAGGATCCAGCTTTTCAATCTCATAGCATTCGATAGGGGCTCCACCATCATCCTCAGGCTTGTCCCACTTTAGTTTGCAACCATTCTTAGTTACATCAGTAACGTCCAATGGCCCTTTCGGTTTGCCTGGCTTTCCCATCACAGTGATTTCTACTTCTGCCTCATCCTCACCGCTGCTGTTGACTGCTTTAATTTTATATATTCCAGTGTGCGCTCGTTTCCCTCGCAATATTTGGAACTTGGTGTTGTAGTCGACATTGTCAATCCTTAATTGGTCGTTTTGTTCGACCTCCTTTCCCTTGAAGGACCAAGTGATGGTTGGTGCTACAGATTCAATCAACGTGTGAAGGTATATTATTTTACTTTGAAGTGAAAGTTATGAACTTACCAGGTTCTCCCTTTACATCAACGTCCAACATAATTTGTTGTCCCAAGCGGATCACAACGGGTTGCAAATTAGTTCTGTCGATGGTGGGCTTCAAGTATCGGGCTTTGCACAAATGTGGCTTTGTGGACTCTGATGGGTCACCGGGTCCAGCCTTATTTACTGCCCTGACTCTGAATTCATATTTGTTCCCTTCTTCCAGTTTAGGCACAGTCGCCTGGCAAATGGTGCCTGTCACTTCTGCGCATTTCATATAAGCTCCTCCGAACTGGTCCACCATTTCAACTATGTAGCCAGTAATTGGTGCCCCTGATATTGTAAAAAATAAATTATTACAACCGTTCAAAAGAAGCAACTGCTTTCTCCCACGCTTCACTTACCTCCATCACGAAGTGGAGCATCCCACTTCAGTTTTACAGATTTTTCGTCCCAATCCACAATTTCAGGCATGCTTGGAGCTCCTGGAGGATTGAACGGGTCCTTTGCGAGTATCGCAGTGTCAGTTTGTAGATTATCAGATTCACCCTCTTCGTTTGCAGCTCGAACTCGGAACTCGTACTTGTGTCCTGCAGAAGCATGGTAAAAAGTATTGTGTATTGCCTTCTCATTTGCAAATTCGTAGGTTTTACCTGGTTCAAGTCCAGTGACTTCCATTTCTGTCTCATCTCCTGCGACTCGACCGCATGGTACCCAGCGGCCTGTTAGGGCATCCATTTTCTCCACAACGTACTGTTGGATTGGAAGGCCACCGTCATCCTTTGGCTTCTTCCAAGCCAGTTTGCAGCCCTCCTTGTGAACATCAGTAACCTCTAGAGGTCCCTCTGGTTTTCCAGGTTTGTCAAGTATATTTATTTCCACCGTAGCTTCATCTTTTCCAACTTCATTTTCAGCAATGAGAGTGTACTTTCCAGTAAGCTCCCTTGAAGTTTCACGCATGTTGAGACGCGTATTGTAATCCTCATACTCGATCTTGATGTTGTAGCTGCCATCAAGCTTTTGTCCCTTGAGCATCCAGGTGAGAGTGGGTGGAGCTGCCGAACAAAGAAAAATGTATATATTAGTGACAAGACACTGGCGAAAGAGAAAGCTTACGTTCGCCTTTAACATCCACGTCCAGTTTTACTAAGTTGCCAGCACGGAATGTGATTGGCTGCATTTTTTCTCTGTTGATATGTGGCTTGAGGAATCTGGCTTTGGCCACGTGTGACTTCGTGGGATCGGAAGGTTCTGAGGGACCAGCTTTATTCACAGCTCGGACGCGGAATTTGTAGGTCATGCCTGTAACATGTTTCAAGTCAGTAAACGTGTAGATAGCATATGGGGTAAAGTGACACACCTTCTTGAAGGCCAGGGACTCGAGCTTTGCACTCTGGATTATCTGTGGTCAATATCTCCTCCCATGTGTTTCCATAAGGACCCTGTTTCTCAATAATGTAATTTGAAATTGGGGCTCCTCCTATAAAACCACGCCCACGTTTAAACACTTGAACTCAAATTCTGCTGCCTTTGTGAAATCCATACCATTGTCCTTGGGTGCGGCCCATTTAAGGTCGACACGGTCAACATCCCAGTCCTCAAACTGGGGCACGCCAGGTCTGCCAGGAACGTCGAAGGGATTCTTTGCAGTTGTGGCTGCATCCGCCTCCAGGGGCTCCGATTCACCTTCTTCGTTCACAGCTTTCACTCTGAACAAGTATTCGTGTCCTTCGGACAGGCCAGTGACTTCAAATTCGGTCTTTTCAGGTCCCAACCTCCCTGCAGGAACCCATCGACCAGTGGCCAAATCCATTTTTTCAACAACGTATGCAGTTATAGGCTTTCCACCGTCATCTTCAGGTTTGTCCCACTTCACCTTTGCAGAGTTCTTTGTGACATCAGACACTTTAAGAGGACCCTTCGGTCTAGATGGAGCACCAAGAACTGTCAGTTCCACGTCTGCTTCATCCTTTCCATGTTGATTCGTTGCAATGATCTTGTAAATCCCTGAATTGAGTCGCTTTGACTCTTTGATGTCAAACTTTGTGTTGTAGTCTACGTTGATAATTTCAACGTTTGTCGCATCCACCTGCATCAATAATATTTGTTAAGAGGAGAAAGCGAGTAAGGTTTAAAACGTGAAGTCGTACTTCTTTGTCCTTCAACATCCAAACCACCTTTGCTGGTGGTTCACCAGCAACATTCACATCAAATCTAATTGGTTTGCCCACTTTAATTGTAGTCTGCTTCAGATTTGTTCTGTCAATTCTTGGTTTCACTGAAACGACAAAAGATAGGTAGTGGTCAAGTCATCAAAAAAAGGAGCAAAATGCTTACATGCTCGGTGTCTTGCAATGTGTGGTGCGGTTGCGTCGGAGGGGTCAGATGGGCCTGCCTTGTTGACAGCAATAACCCTGAACTGATATTCACCTACGGGGATGGACAGTTTAGTGACTTTAACGGAAAGGCATGGTGATGTATCGCTTACCCCTTTCTTTGAGGTCGAGAACTTTTCCGGTGAGCTGGTCCCCAGGAACTTCAGCAGCATTTTCCCACTCTGGCTTAAACTTGTCCTTCTTTTGGATAATATATTTGTCAATGGGTGCCCCTCCATCACTTTTTGGAGCAGCCCACTTAAGATCCACGCTCACATTGTCATAATCGACAATATCAGGCATGCCTTTGTAAAAAGTGAAAGTGGAGAAAGTTGAAGACCATTCGGCGTGACGCGTAAAGTGTAAACTCTAATCTCACCTGGTTTGCCTGGTTCATCGAATGGATTTTTCGCAATTATTGACTTGTCTGCCACCAATGGATCTGAGTCTCCTTCGTCATTTACGGCAACAACGCGGAATTGATATTCCTAAAGTCATAAGATTTAGTCAACTATCTCATTTGACCCCAAATTATCAACAGATCGTACCTGTCCAGGAACCAATCCAGTGACTTCAAAGCTTGGTGGTACCTGGTTTCCAGGACACTTCCCAACTCGCACCCATCTTTTGGTTGCCATGTCCATTTTCTCAATTTCATACTCTTTAATTGGAAGTCCACCTAATCAGAACAATAATCTTTACAGAATGCGTTCGCTCCTGTTAGGCTGAAAAAGTGAAAACACTCACCATCGTCTTCTGGTTTCTCCCAACTATGAAAGAGAAAATTGATTTAGTACTATAATTTCAGAAGAAGAATTTACAAACCTCAGTTTGCATCCTTCATTGTGAACATCAGTAACTTTCAATGGTCCTTTCGGAGCACCTGGTTTGGCTAGCACAGTGAATTCCACAGTTTCAGTGTCCACTCCAGAAGAGTTTTCTGCTTTTAGCGTGTATCTTCCAGTGTCTGATCTGCGGCAATTTTTGATGGTGAAATCTGTGTGATACTCTTGGTTTTCTATGCTAATTTTCTCCGTATTTGTTAATGCAATTCCGTCCCTCCAACTCCATGTGGTTTCTGGTGGAGGTTCTCCCGTCACTTCGACAGCCCATTTGTGTGTCCTTCCGGCTTTGATTGTGATGCTCTTGAAGGTGTTTCTGTCAATGTGGGGTTTCAAGAATCTATGCTTGCAAGTATGATTTGCAGTTGGTTCGGATGGGGCTGACTGTCCGGCCTTGTTAACGGCAATAACCCTAAATTGGTAGATTTGTTTTTCCCTGAGTCCTTCAACGACACCTTTGCATTCAGCATCCTTTGTCTCCAGCACAGGCTGCCAGTCGACAAGCAGTTTATCTTTCATTTCGACAATGTAGTGGGAGATAGGACGACCGCCATCATTGTCAGGCTGGATAGTAATCACAGACACAGGTTAC
>JAQGCL010000441.1:0-14195 GCA_034699605.1 Isotomiella paraminor | reverse complement strand
GCCAAACCTGATTTAGAATTGAGGAATCTTGCATCTGTGACTGTTGTTGCCCTGGTCCTTGGCCCTTGTGGCGTTGAAGGAGTATCTGCTGCTGAATGGGACTTAACTGAGGGATTTGCTGCACCGTCGCAGCGGCCTGCTTCGGGATCGTTGCATTGATCTTGTTTACAGTTTTTACTTGCGAAAGCTGTAGTGGAAATGTAATGGTGTTTCCTTGACTTCCTGACTGGCTCACAGGGGTTTTAACAAGTGTAGTTATTTGTTGCCCACTCGCTGATGGCGGCTGGACTTTCACGATGTTCTGCAAAATTAAATTTTGAACCATTAAATAACATCATTAGAAAGACATTTTCTCGCTATTTTTGGGCTCGTAAAGAACTTTTTAACCCTCATCTGCAAACGTTTTTATGTTCGGGGCTAGGCTATAAACTTAACACTATTGCACACCCAAAGATTTCATCTCATATCGAGGGAATGGTCGTGCTTCCATGCTATGATTCTGTCCAAATGCAAATAGTATCACACTGGTCAACCATAATCAATTTTGACAAGCCACCCCTTTTCACACTACAGATGACAGATATGCACGTTATGAAAATCTGAGATGGACCAGAGTTGAAGAACAAGGGTTGAAAGCTTCCATATTTTGCGTACCTGTATGCCCACAGACGTCAACAGCGTATGTGTGGCAGCAGACATGGGAAGGGTGGTTACTTGTGTCTTTGCCGACGTAGGGGTCATGGAGACAGTACTTGGTGAGGCGTTTGTTGCAACAGCAAGACGGGTCTGTGGTGATAGTCCATGGTGTTTTAACAATACTGCCATCTCAGCTTCTGAAACAGGACGGGTGACTGTCTTTCCTCCAATTGTTTGCTGCTTCACCAACTGTTAGCCATTTTTCAAAACATTAAAGCACATTCTTCACCCAGAAGTGGACACAGAAAAAGAAACAAAAAGCGGCGGTCAACCAGAAGTAATTACAAAATATTACACCGCACCCAACAAATGTACCGTACAGCAACTTAGGCGTTGACAGCAGAAACGTGAGTCATAAAGAATAGAAGCATTTGAATGAAATAGCTTATTTATTTCATTCAAATGCTTTATTTCAAATAAGGTCCATTCGTTCCGACTCATCCATTAAGAGTATCAAGTGTAACTGGATTGGTGGTAGGTTTAGTACGGTAACCCCAGAAAACTTTTTACATGCTGCATTTAAGCAAAAGTAAATTCCTTAAACCCCAAGCAAAGCCATAAATAAAATAACTAATGCTCGCAAAGTTCCAGTATTTACAGTTGCTAGTTGTTATTATGTAAGGCAAGCGTACCTGTAAAGATCCTCTTTGCAGTTGCTGCTGGCTTATCGCAGTCACATTCTTTGCAATTCCAGAAGCACTGGTTCCCGTCACTACGGCAGACCCGATACTCAAACCCGTGTTGCCAGTTGATGTGGATACTCCTCCTGTCGGTACACCAACAGTGCCGCCCAGTGCCTGAGCGAGTCCCAAGGCCAACACAACTGTTTGAGGTTGCTGAACGTTCTGTTGAGTTCTTAAAAGCTGGCCTTGAACTTGCTGTGACGCCATCACATTCTTTGCCACTTGAAGACTAGCAGTGGGTTGAGAGACAACAACTTGATGGGTTTGCATAGGATTGGACAAACCTTGCTGCGTTGAAGGTTGCTGCTGGGACAGGACAAGTTGATGTGTTTGGGGTTGCTGGATTGACGTCGGTGTTCTCACAATCTGTGTGTGTTGTTGAGAGCCCACAAGACCTTTTGCAACTTGTAAGTTGGACTGTGTCGCAATTAATTGTGACTGAATGGGGCCTCCTAAACCCGATTGACCATGAGGCGACTGAGAAAGAGAGACCTGGTGTGTTAGTGGGCGTTGGATCGTTTGAGGAGCTGCCCGAAGGATTTGCCCAGCAACTGGAGATGCTATGACATTCTTTCCTAATTGCAATCCTGTCGAAGTGGTGACCGTGTGGTGCGTCTGAATTGAAGTTGTCAAACTAGATTGGCCTAGAGGGGACTGGGTTTGTGAGACTAACACAGGGTGTGGTTGAGCCTGTCGAATAGATGGTGAACTTGCACGCAATATCTGACCAGGAACTTGGGATGCTGAGGCAATGACAGCTTTCGCCAACTGTAGATTTCCTGTAGGTTGTGTCACTACAATTTGTTGGGTCTGCATTGGGGTAGGGGTAGTCAAAGTCTGAGAAGTTAGGGAGGGTTGTGACACTATCACTTGATAAGTTGGTGGCCGTTGCATATTTTGCGAGGTTGCACGCAGAATTTGTCCTGGGAGTTGTACATGAGAGGTAAGTACATTTTTCCCTACCTGCAAGCCAGTTGCTGATTGAGAAACCACAATTTGTTGAGCCTGAATCGGAGCAGCTAATGCTTGTTGAATCTGAGACTGCTGCTGCTGCTGCTGCTGAAGTTTCTGCTGCAATAGGTATTGTTGCTGCTGTTGAGTTGCAAGGTTACTCTGTCGTTTTTGTGCTGCAGTCAAAGTGTTGCCCCCCGTCGAAAGATTGGCTCTCGCTATCACTTCGCCGGTCGTAGTTCCCAACACCAGAGGAACCAGACCCGAAGCTGTGGAGACAGAAGGAAAGGAAGATGTTCTTGCAACTTTCGTAGCAGGCTCAATTGCTAAAGCAGAAGCAGTGGTCGAAATTGCGTTATTACTGGTTGCAGTCAAAATTGTACCAATAGTAGGGGTCTGTTGTGTGGACGACGAGTGTGCACTCAACGCCTGTTGCTGTTGCATTAGCTTTTTTCTTTCGATGTGCAGTCGTTCTATTCGTAACTGAGCTACGGTTGAGGCTGGTATTGGGCAATCGTAATTGATGCCGTGTTCAGCAAAAATGGTGGCCTGTTTATTGCTCTTCATAGAAGACGAAGTAATGCCCACTGGTTTGGACGTAGGCGCCCGCTTATTTGATATGCTTTTCATGGTGTCAAACTTTTGTAAATAAAAATTTGAGAGCTGTGCATTATTGTCTTGAGCCACAAGCTGGCTGGTTTTTAAGTACCGCGCAGCCTTTGAGGGTGAAGGGGGTGTGATTTTAATGAAGGTCTTGGCTTTTTTGGTCTTCTTTGTCGGGGAAGTAGGTGAGAGAATGGGACTATCATAGAGCAATTTTCCTTCTTCCCTTGGTCCCACAATGTTTTCATATCTACGCAAAGGCAATTCCAAATGAGTACATAGATTCATGCAATATTAAATTTCAAAATTTGCACCCACCTCCATTTGGAATGTTTTGGTGTTCGATAAGTCCTAGAATTCA
This sequence comes from Isotomiella paraminor, assembly GCA_034699605.1. Taxonomy (NCBI): domain Eukaryota; kingdom Metazoa; phylum Arthropoda; class Collembola; order Entomobryomorpha; family Isotomidae; genus Isotomiella; species Isotomiella paraminor. Next base: position 10,901 of record JAQGCL010000441.1, on the reverse strand, counting down.
TATTGACTATTTCTGAAGCCAGCTCCCAATTGGGCGTCTGTGCCAAATTCACTACTAATAACGACAATGGAAGTTCCAGAAGATTTTGAACAGTCTACAATGCAAATATTTGACATAATTAAGACCACTGTTGCGGCAACCAAAAATAATGAAAACAAGTCATTCACTTTGCTTACCTGAAGCAAAGCGTGGTCTTCTGCTACCATCCAGTCAGGCATGTCTGCTGGAGGGGGAGGAGGTGGTTTAGCGTTGGCAGCTGGAATAATCGGAAAAGTGACAGCTCCTGGTCCTAGCATGTTCTTAATAGCCGAAGGTGTAGTAGGTCGACAACTGTATTTTTGTAAACGATAATCTCTTCTCATTTTCGCCAAAGCAGGTGAGGGTTTGTCGAATAAGGATCTCGGAGCAAAGATAGGTTCGTCCCTTCTGGCAACCTTTGAAGGGGACTTTTTGCTTGTTGTCTCATCGGTCTCACTGGTATCCACTTGAATATCACCCGGCCTTTCGAAGCTAGCTTTTGAAATGATACTGACAGGGCTTGGTTTCTTAGGATGTTTTGGAGGCACGTAGACAGGAGGAAGTTGAGATTCTGGAATGGCTTCGTGCTTGTAAAGCGGATGTCGATCAATGTAAACGTCGCAAACATCATGAGGAGGAGTTGGCGGACACCACATCTAACCAGGACAAACATCTTAAATACTAATGGCTCAATGTAAGGAAGCATTAGAAACGCATGTGTAAAGAGCGGTAAAACGGGAGGGAGGACGATGAGAAATGCAATTTTATAGCGATGCATGAATAAACTATAACACGAGCTCTTACCGGCATAATGATCTCATGCTTGGAATTTTGTGCTATCCAAACCTGCAACAAGTTAAAAAGACTATTAAAGAAAAGTCTAACCACGGACTTCACTAAAAGTTCAAGAGCTTATCACAACAGTTGGCAATAGTTGCAGATTAAACTATTAGCGGTGCTCAGGATGGCACTTGCAAGATTCTACTGTTGAGCCAATGTTCACTTCGATTTGAAAACTGCTAAATAATAGCCATTCCTTATTACTTCCATGTCAACATTCTACTACCAAGTGTTGACCTCCAAAAAAGCGATGATTGAATGTCAGAACAAGCTAACGCGATTCTGCGCGAGCAGCAAAGAAATTATTGCCAACACTTCGAAATGTGAAGGACGATGTAAACTGCGAAGAAGAGATCATTATGCCGTAGAGCTACACCATATTGGAATACTGGAATAATCACTGATTTAGTAGTCTTCAAATCATCATGAAATTATAGCCAACAATTTTGAGTGCACGATTCCTGAGCACGACAATACAACAAATTTTTGGATTATACATATTTTTAGTATCTTTTACACGCACAATTTGAATTTGACTTGTCTTTTTGCTTTCGTTGATTAGTTCATGTGTAAATAATAAAGTTAAACTGACATAAAATGCAACAACTTTCATACAAAAAATTTCATGAAAAAGGTAAAATACTTTAAAATAACTAATTAATTCGCCAATGCCATTCGGCATCGGCACCAAGTATTTAAAAATGCACTGCGTAGCATCGTCAATGCTACGTGCGTGCCAGTCTAACTGATCTTTTTTGGGGTAAGTTAACATTAGCCGAACTTTTACAGCCACCCTTTTGCTGTAGAGCCACACAAGACTTTTTAATTGCAAGTTTTGCAACTGTTTTACACCTATCTTCAGGAATTGGAGTCGGAGTTGCCAACTGACCAGAGCGCCTAGTAACTATTTTGTTAACTGTTTCAATTTCAATTGAGTTAGCCTCCAGTGTTTTTCGACTGTTTTCAGTAGAAACCGACTGGGATTTGGATAAACGATCATTATTTGTTCTTTTTACCACTGTCTTGATTGGTCTTCCGCGCCCTCGCCGTGGCGGAGACGCTTTGGGACTAACAGTCTTTTTAGTGGCTACCACTCGGCGAGTATTAAGATTAAGTGACGTTCGAAGTGGTGATCTTGAGCTCTTTTTGCTCACACCCTTTACAGGTAATCTATCTCGTCTGGTGTTATTAACCTGATTCTTAGTATCTATTGCTGCGTATGTCATAATCTCTTCGTCCTCATCAGAATCTTCCTCCTCATTCTCCTCCTCTGCTCTCCTCAGGTCTTGTAAATGTTTTTGCTGGGCATCTTCCCATTCTTGCTTTTGTCTTTCCATGTCCTTTTCAACGTTTGCATAGGTTTCACTAGTCCAATCATCCATGCAATTCTCCATGAAACGAATAGCATACTTCTCCACTGAATTGAGCTAAAGGGTACCAAATAATAAAATTAAATGTGGAGAAGAATAAAAAATACAATAGAATGCAGTATTTCCCATACCTGATCAAATAGTTCATCCATTTCCGTCTTTGGTGTCTCCATGATTTTGGCATTCTCCGCTTTATCAAGTTCTTCATAATCAATGGTTTCATCAAATTCAGCTAACTCAGCAGCGGCTTCAGCTCTTACTGTTCGGGCGGCTTGAACATCGGTCTCGTCTTCTGCCGTCAGTAGAGCAGTTTCCAATAGCTGAACCGCATTTTTCTCTCTTGTTGAACTGTCAGAAAGACCCGGTGATGTTGAACCCATATCGTCTAAGTTCAAAGTATCTTGATATGCCAAAGTGCCAGCAGCAAGCTCTGCTAAACGCTTCTTTGGGTCATTCTCAGCATCCACAGTGAACAGATCATGAATGGTATTCTGAAAACACAGTCCAGAAAATTCATTGATTAATTAATTCTTTTTGTGAGGGTTAATAATGAAAAACTGTGGAAGGTATCGTACCTTTGTGAAGTAGGTCGTATTAAAACTACCACCCTCTATTGCCAATTCTCCCAACATGCGTTTCTGATTCGACTTTTTAAGAATATTTTCCTCCACTGTTTTCTCACTCACAAGTCTACGGAAAAAGCAAAAGAGTTAGAAACCTTAATCTTGGAAACAACGGTACGGGAATTAACTTGTTGAATATACCTATAAATATGTACATCACGAGTCTGACCAATCCTATGACACCTATCTTGAGCTTGGGCATCCATCGTGGGGTTCCAATCACTGTCATAAAAAATAACTGTGTCGGCCCCTGTTAAATTAACCCCAATTCCACCCGATCGTGTTGAAAGGATAAAGCAGAATATTCTTTTGTCAGAGTTGAATCTTTCCATCAGGAGTTGCCTTTGATCGATTCTGGTTGATCCATCCAACCGTAAGTATATGTGGCCATGGTAGTTAAGAAAAGCTTCCAAAATGTCCAGCATTCTTGCCATTTGAGTGAAAATGAGAGCTCTATGACTGCCAACTTTCAATTGACGTAACAATCTACAAAACATAATAATGTTATCGTTTTACAATGCTTTTTAAACAGAATGTATAACTCACTTGTCCAAGCTCTGAAGCTTTCCGCAGTCGTACTGTATTAGCCTGGGGTCGGGGAACTGAGTTGACATAGATGAGGCAATAGGATGAATTGGTTCAAATGGTTTTTCGAGAAGCTCTCTTAATTCGTTTTCGCTAGCAATCTCCTTACGATATCGAGATGGGGAAGGTTTGAACACTTTAGACTCTGGGATAGGAGCGGTTACCGAAGGAATGTATATCACATAGCGGTTAAGTATCGGTTGCAAATTTTCAATTGTTTCTTGTAAAGTAGGAAGCAGTTTGGAAAGAACTGAAGTGTTTTCCAAAAACAGGTAAGGGTGGTTTGGTAGAATAGGCGACTGGTGCTTCAACTTGATCTGAACTGCTCTGTCCACTTCTGCATAACCGAGACGAAAATTTTGTGGTACTTTGGTTTTCATGAACCCTTCCCACTTATATGAACATCTCTGTCGACGATCGGCGAAACTGATTGGAGAAAACGTGAAAGCCTCGATGAAAGATTGGCCATATATTGGATTGATTTCGCATCTGAGTCGATTGTAAGCTTCCAATTTAGCAAGTACTGCCTTTTTATTGCTAACGTTCCGCTCCAAAATATCCAACTGAAAGAAAATAAATTATGAATGTTCAGTTCTCATGATCCAGTGAATTCATTTATGAAATTAACCAGTCAGTATAAACGGCTTCAATATTGTTTTCCTTCTTTAGAAAATTGCAGTATGAAAACGTACAACTCGTTTAAAGGAAGGAAAAATAAGCGACAACGACGCAATGAACATAAATTAGCCCTTACCAGCTGAAACTCGACAGGATTTATCCCCATGGATGTAATTCCATCTGTGCCATTTTTCTTAGGAATTGAGATCTTCCTCTTTCTGGTACTTTCAACAATTTCCACAATCTCGACATCACTGCCTTCTGATTCTTCATGTTCCTCAGATTCCATCGGCTCCTCTTTTATCTTAGGTTTTTGTTCGTCAATTCCACTTGACGTTACGTGTTCTTCATCCACACGTCCACTGATTGTATTCAGTGGTTCGACTTGCTTTAACCCATTCTCACGCTTCGGTTTTGCAATGTCAATTCCGCCATTAACCTAAAAACGAGTTACGCAAATTAAAATTAAATTATACTTTCCACGAAGGAATCTGCTTTGCTTACCAGTGACGAGGCCAGGAAAAGTGGACTTTTCTTAGGTGCGGATTTCTGGCTGACATAATCCACGAAATCAAGATCGTCTAGCATACCATTGGCGTTGGGATCACTGGTTGATAGGAAAATTGGAATGGGCGAATTTAATCTTGGTAACGGAGGAGGGCTCTCTGTAACTGCTGTTACAGACAGTCGCAGGCGCTTTGACGGCGGCTCAACCTCAATGGCTTTAAAGACTTTGATGTTGGACTTGTTGGCAAGCGTAAAACAAATGCTTTGTCCCAGACCCCCAAACTTCAACTTCCGTGGACTCGCTTGAGAAGTACACCTTTCAGGGGGATCATCCGAAAGAGACTGGATTCTAATTGCTTCTTCTTTCGAAAAATACAGATCTTTAGACGTCATACTAAACACTGGGTAACTGGGTTTCTATTAACAATAAACAATCACAAATGAAATACATAGACCAAGCTTCCATTAATATGCATTAAGGACTTACTGACTGAAGAAGGTCATCTACAATATTCCAAACAATGGATGGAATGTTATATATTATGCCATCGCTTTGCATTGGTGAAATCACAGGTCGCGGTTCGAAAAGGTTAGGATGATTGCAGACTTTCCTCAGTTGCATCAACACGTTTATAACACTCAAAAGGTTGCCGGTATTTAAAGTTTCTCTTGTGCTGGAGGGTAAACGGAAAAATTATGTTAGCGAATACGCCTTATTAGACTGAATTAATTCAATTACCGTGTGCGAGACATAAATTCCTCGTAAAGAAAACGCTGCCTTTTGGACAGTCTGCACATAACTAAATGCTCATACTTTTTGGGTAATTGTTTTTCTACTTCACTTTTCAGTCTTCGCAAAATGAAAGGCCGTAAAACCTACAAAGTAAAACTTGTTAAGAAACCTTCAAATAAAGTACGAATATAACTATAATTACCTTATGTAAGCGTCGAATTATGCTCTCATTGTACTCCGCACTGCCCTCGACCATTCCAGACACTGGATCTGAGAACCATTCGCGAAACTCCCGATGGGATTGAAAGACATTTGGCATAAGGAAATGCATAAGTGACCACAGCTCCATTAAATTATTTTGCAACGGAGTCCCGGTTAGAAGTAAGCGCCTATATAAGTAGACAAATTTTTTATGATGTACCCTACATATTTTCCATGTAAATTACCTTTGAGAATTGAAGTTAAGAAGTTTTTGCCACCGTTCTGACTTGAAATTTTTAATATTTTGCGCTTCGTCCAAAATCAGATACTTCCACCTTTTCCGTCTGAAGCTTTGATGGTCCTGGACAACCAGTTTGTATGACGTGATGCAGACATGAAAACTATTCCCCTTAGACCATCCTGTTCTTTTCAGCTTCCTTTCCTTTTGAGACCCGTAATATGTGAGTATTTTAAAACCCGGGCACCACTTTTTGAACTCCATCTCCCAATTGAGCATAACAGAAGTGGGGACGACTATAAGGTGCGGCCCCCAATTTCCTTTCTCGCACGCCAAATGTGCAAGCAGTGCGATAGTTTGAATAGTTTTTCCTAGACCCATTTCGTCAGCCAGAATCCCATTGAGTTTCTTATCGCACATCGTGACTAGCCAATCAAGTCCTATATGCTGGTACTCTCGCAGAGTGTGCTTGATAAGATGTGGAATCGTAGTTACTACGTTTGTGGAAGACAACGTGAAGCCTTTTGGTTGGAAAGACTCGGCAAGGGCAGCAACGCTCGTTAAAGCAACATCATCGTTAACTTCCCCAGCCCTTTCGGGAGCAAATGTTTGAAGGAGCGTTGCCAAGCTGTTATCGTTTTCATCCTCCTGAACCATGTCGGCTGTATCTACTTCTTCCTCCGACTCTATGTCAGAGTCCGAAGAAACGTCACTCTCTGGTTCGTCATCCTCTTCAGACATATCAGCATCAGAATTGTTTTCACCTGCATTAAATAAATTTGACGAATGAGTGACATCACATGACCAAACAATTGATCTATATTAAAATAAGTGTTACCTGACTGCTGATACTTGTACTTCTTCATTAGTTCTTCCACGCTTAACTCGTTATCTGCATTCAATTCTTCTATCTCCATTTTGTGGTCTCTACCAGTCTTTTTCTCTGCCGCCTCTTGCTCATCAATTGTATTTTCCTCGTCAGAATCTTCATCACTTGGAAGCATAAATTCGTCATCTTTGTCTATTTCTTTAGTACTTTTGGCTCCTGTGGAAGGTCCAGGTTTTGATTCGGACTCAGTCTCAGTCTCAATTTCTAATCCCATTCATTATGTTAGCTACTTGTTTCCGAAAGGGCAAAAAGTCAAAGGAAAACGAAAAATAATTTTACCTCTTATTCGGTTTTCCAAGTATCCTTTAGGAAGTTCACTTAAAAAATCATCTAATTCCATTTGTGATTCTTTTTCTAACAATCGGATTTCTTTCGTAATCTCGGAAGACCTAATTTCCTTATCTGCTTTTGCAATAGTCTCCTCGTCATCATCTGACTCACTTTTCGGTTCAAATTCGACTGCATAAAAACATTGTTTTTAAGGGGGGGTACTTGGAAAAATAACAAGAAAGAAGCGCTGACTTACCATCTGAGTTCGCAGCCGTCTGGGATAGAGATTCTAATTCACTGTTATTTGCGCTAACATCACTTTCCTTTTCCTTTTTAATTTGGATTTGAAACTTTTCTGCCAGTAAGTCGGAATACTTTTCAGTCTGGTCAACAATGAAACTTAATTGTTGGTCCATGGCTTTTTTCTTCAGATCTTCAATTTTACACTGCTCCTTCAACTCAACAACTCGCTTAACGTTACCCCAAAATTTTAATACTTCTCGGCCAATGAAAGAACACATTCGCCGTTTTCTGATTTCATCTTCTTTCAATACTCGATCTGCAGCCAGCTGCTTCTGAGTAAAGTAGCGCCTGATGGCTTTTGAAATCTATGATTACGAACGAACAATAAGATAAGAATGATATAATTACCCAATGCTGAAAACAAACATGAACACCCAAGCAACATACCTTTTTGGCAGCTATTTGTTTCCACTTTCGTTCTTGTTGAAAATCCGTATGCATCCATAAAGCCTCCTCCATGAGATAATCATGATGTTGCTTGATCCTATCTGGTTCCTTTACTCTGGGAAGTCGTTTATCATACCACATGCCTTCTTTTTGCAACTCTTGGATTCGTTGTACAATTGAGGCCTCTGCTTTCATTTTTTCAGAATACTTCCGAGGTCTACAAAACCGATTACTTTTATATAAAAAAGTACAACTCAGATGAAAAATAAACTTACGCTTTAGGTGTGTGTTTTCTCCTTCCTGCTTCCCCAGCTTGAGCAGCTATCAATTTTAATGTATTTTCAAAACTATTTTCGGAATTGCAATCGGGCGTTTTGTCTACAGCAGATATAGTTTGTGCCGCCGAGAGATCCATCTTCACTGGACTTCCTTCTAGGACTGATGTCGACGGAACAATATCAACTGCAACTGTAGCAAACGATTACCAAAATACATAGTTAATAATCTATCGCCGAAACGAAGCCAATAACTGACATTCCGTTTCATTCTTACCAGTATTCCTACGGCCGGACTGTTGTTCCGCAGAAGGTTCAGGTACAATGCGGGAGCCCCCATCACAGGAAGTGTCAGAAGGAAATACCAGTCTTGTGTGAAACTCGTTATCCTGAAAACCAAAAGAAATCTTTGTATTTGAAAACCATGGCAACCACAAATCAAAACGTTATTGACTACATCAAGGACAGGAAAAATCCCTCCTCCCAACTTAAACCTAGCTTCTGGTTGCCTACAAACAAATGACCGTGCAATACCTTCTCCTGTCTCTTCTTCTGTGCCGCCTTCCACATTGCTCTGGTACACCCGTAACCCGGTAGCCCAATAAACCTCCCCGTACCGATATCTTTTCGAAAATTCCTACCCATGTCGTCGTGCCTAAACTCAGCTACTACTGATTACGCAAAAACGAAACCACTCACAAAAACAATGTACAATGACAATGATCAACTGAAAGTTTCTTTTGTACGTTCTTTGACAATGAATTGACTCAACTAACTTTTCCACGCTGTTGCCGCCGACTGAAATGAATCTCAGTCTTGACAGACTAGAATGAGAATTTACACAAGTTACCCATTCGACGGACAATTACTCAACAAAATAAACTATCAAATGTAAAATCTTGATAAAAAAAAAGTTAAGTTCTGACTGGAGCTTTATCACTCCATTTTCCCATTTTCGACTGACGAAAGAAAGAAAGAAAGAAAGAAAAAGAAACGAGAGGCAAAAGAAGAGACGAGCTCAACGAGCACGCACGAGGGTGATGAGAGAGCACTGGCTTTGGCTGGAACTTTATCCGATTGCAGATCCTGACTTTGATTTGCAAAAGGCAAGAGAAGAAAGAAATGAAAGAAAGAAAGAAAGAGAGGAGCAGGTGGAGCCTCGTTGCTTCGTGCACAAAGCAAACGAATTCAATCTCTGCCTCCAAACACATTCACACTCACACGTCTCGACCGGCGGCGCCGGGCACCCTGAGAAAGCCTTATCAGTCTAGCCTCCTTATCGTACATGGGAAATAGAAATTAAAAATCATCTTATTCATTCAGTCACATCCATCAGTCTGTGTCTTGTCCACCTTCCATCCATCCACCCGCAGTGCGACCGTTGTTATAATAATACCCAGTGTCAGTAACATTTTTTAAAAAAAACAGTCTTGTTCTTACCATGATCGGTGTCGTGTGCCCCGCTTCACCGAGATAACGAAGAAAGGCCTGGACGGAAAACCCACGACACGCTTCGACACATCGTCTGATGGAATTATCACTCTCACTCCTACCATAACGGTTCACAGAACGAGCACTGTACGTAGTCACAGTCGTCGTCGTCGACGGGAGGACCACTATCGCCTCTTCTCTCGGCGTCAAGGGCTCATGGACGGGTGTCGTCGTCGTCGTCAAGGGGGAGGATAGCTGGAGAGGGGTGGGTGGTTCCGGTGTGGGTCTACTCCCCTTCTTCACAACATTGTTTCCCAAGAGTGACGAGAATGTGTACTGGGCCACCAACTCCTTGCCCAGTTCTTTGAGAAGGGTCTTGAGCCTCCTTTTTCTCCTCTTCCGTTTAATCATCACAGTGCTCCCCGTCTTATCCACCAAGGGTATCGTCTTCGTCGTCGTCGTCGTCGTTCCCCCTATGCTCCTGTGCCGTTGGCGGGTTAGGATGCGGGTAGAAGAGGAGGAGTCAGGGGGAAGACTCTCATCACCCTCGTTCAGGGATGGTAGTCTGTCTTCATGTTTATTGTTGTGACGAAGACGACCCCCCTCGTCTTCATCGTCACTAACCGAGACGGTAGTGAGAGCATCCCAATTCGTCCTAAAAATAGGATCGTCGGGTGGAAATATTTGCTCGTGAAACTTTTGCAGGGACATGACGCCCAAGATATTTTACACACTTGGTAATATTATAATACAAATAATAATAATAATATCCATACAATAACAATAATAATAATCTTAAATCGTCTCCTTCTGTGCACTATTATTATTATTTTATGCTGTGCTCACAAAAACGGACTGGGCACTCTCATGATGATGATGATGATGATGATAAAAAGAATTCAACAAACCCTCATCTCCTCATCTCTCTTCGCCTCTCGACGTCTCGACTGTCTGCCTGCCTGCCTCCACGACCGTCTGCATGCTTTGGTGCTCTCTTTGCACATTGCACGCCGAGCCGAAACGAGCAACCACAGCCTCTTCCCACACGTGACGCAAACCCCGCGCTTTTTCAAGTCGCCTCCCAAATCCACCGAGTCCAACAAATGTGCGGCATCACCAGGGTCTTTGCTCTGACGATGGACCCTGAGAGAAGGAGGCTCCTCACGCCCTCCCCCGCGGAAATCATCAGGTCGGCTCAGAAGGATGAGTACTTCATCCAGAACCTGGCTCAAGACGTGGAGGAGGTGTGTCTGTCCACCTTTGGTAAGTTCCCATCACGTCGTCGTGACACCCTAAAAGTAATTGTTGTACATTCGTTTTTGTTGTTTGTGGGTCTAGGACAACGATTTCTCCATCGATGGGATGTGACTGTGAGGAAGGCAGCCAAACTAGCCTATTACGCTTGTACAAATGGGAGTGGGCTCCAGTCTTTGGGGGAGGAGTATTGTGGACTCATTCAAGTCAACAGGGATGCAACGGCGACCCCTGGAAAGACTGTAATAATACATACCTTCATTGGCATGCCAATTTGTTTTATAACATGTTGTGTGAATGTGCAGAGAATTGCGATGATGGTCCTGTTGGGAGTGCTGGATTATGGAACTTTGGGCACC
>JAQGCL010000440.1:0-14227 GCA_034699605.1 Isotomiella paraminor | reverse complement strand
TGCCACCAGCCATTCCAATAACCAACCAAGCGATGTTAGGTACGGTAAATTGTAAATGGTTCGTGTATACTAGTTTATTTTTAATGACTTACTCTATTGTCAAGTCGACACATGTTATAGCAAGTCACACCCACGAGAAACAGCGTAAACATCAATAAGGGGAATGCTAACACATCCATAAAATAGTTGCAGGCCTCGTCTTCCAAATATTCGGGGGTTCCGAATGTTCGTTGGTGTGACCAAGAAGGTTAGACAAAAAGGGAAAAAAGCCTGGAATTGAGGCGGCAATGATTTTGACAATGTAGTCCATTCATTCGTATCAGCTCTTTGTTATTGCCCATGTTCCACGACTTGATGGATGACCCAATATTCTGGTTCAGCCCAGGTCAAATTATCCATCCAATGATCCTCTCGAACAAAGGAGATTACGAGAGTCTCAAGAAAGTAATGCAATGCTGTAAATTAATGGAGCCATGTAAGTATGAGAACACTTTTGGGTAAGATGAGACTATGGGCCTACAATTGCCGAATTGACAGCAGCCATGGCAACATAAACCCTTGGTGAGAGGGGACAATGATTCATTACTCTTGCTAAGAATTATTCTGCATAGCTAATGTTTTCCTTTCAGCGTAGGTAGGTTTGAGTTACGGAATACGTTTTGGTAGTTGATTTGGGTTTTTTGATATCCGATGGAACCTACGTAACCTTCTAATTTTTGGAAGTTGTCCAGAGTCTTGACTAGCTATCGTTGAACTTACAACTTCACAATGTCACGATAATCAATGTAAGTCGTGGCTGTCAAACTTGAGATAGTGACCGAACGAAACTGACTGACCCAACGAAATCGAAATTAATTTGTATTCTTTCGAACACCCATTGCCTTTGGTACGTAGCCTATAGTCTGTATGTCATGTCATGTTGTCATGTTTAAAATATTTGTATGTCTAAATGGTATAGCAATGAATAAAGAACGGGAAAATGTAACTACACTTCTTGACAATAATTTAATTCAAGGTTGATTTTTTGAAGAATGGACAAACACCGTTTGCAGGACTGCGATTTTCCAGAAGTGGAATCCTATTTTACTCAGATCCTTTTATGTGTTCTCCTTTTATGATTTAGGTCCAACAAGAATACAAGAAAAATGTTGTATTTTTCAATTCTTCTGAGGCATTCAACCTTCCAAGATGTTATTGGTACATTACGGCTTGGAATTCATTCCCACAAAAATGGAAACTGGAAACCAGGATTAATTCATTCATTTCAAGCGTCGTTACACCCTAGGAGCTGCGACTATAAATTAAAGAGGCAATTTTATAAAATTGCAAGTCATTCTGAGATAGTTTATCATCACTAATTGATTCCACGCCTCGGAGTCCATTGTAAGTTGTAATTTTAGATTGGAGTCCTATCATCATCATTTTCTCTTGTAAACTGAAAGTCAAGAGAAGGAATGGAAAGGCTGGGAAAATAAAAGGTAGACAAAAGGGAAAGAAAAGGTTATAAAGGAAAACTGTGTAAAAGAGTCGTGGACTGAGTTGTGTAGATCACCTTCTGTCTGTATTCTGTCTGTTTTTTGAGGAAAGGAGAAGAAAAGGTCCCTTTCTCTTTTCCATTCCTGCAACTATGAATGTATTGCAAAGCAAGGCCAAGGAAAGGACGCTCTATATTCCTTCCTTCCTTCTCACTTACACACATATTCGTCTCTTTCTTTTCATTCCGATATACCTATCCTCTCCCTCTAAGTACGCTGCATAAGTTCGCAGCGATATAACGAATAGTCTTTTCTACTTCTTCGACCAAAGCGACCCATTTGTTTTCTCATTTAATCTTTTGACTTGGTTGGTCGTGGTTGTACAGTCCAGAAGGACCAGCACATTTTAAAAAACAAAACCTTGGCATTTTTTGTACGTAAAAGTATTCCCGAGCTCGGATAGAAAATCATCATTTTGTGATAAATAAAAAGTATGAACAAAAACGTAGACTTGAATTGACAAGTTTTGAGGCTGCTATGGTGGCTGTATGGATGAGGACTTTTTCAAATTGGACATCAGCCATGTAGGAGGAAGGGTCTCTTGTCTTCATCATTCATGAATCATTCATCATGACATAATGAATGAATTAGGAAAAAACCGGTAAGTTGTAATGAACAACCGTACATTTTTTGGTAAAAAAGGCAAGTCTCAATTTGGGGTGGTGGTGGTGGTGCAGTGGCGTATGTACCCAGGGTTCATTGAGGATAAATTGCACTTCAGACTTTATTTGGATTATTTGAAGCCAAGTAACCCATCATATCAAAAGTAGTCATGTACGAAACAAGGTTTCTAAATTTCTGACCAAAATATTCCTCACGTTACAATTCCCATCACCACGTCAAAAAATGCATAATCAGTCTGTACATAATTTTTAAATTTGATCAATAATAAATTCCACCGTAATTGTAATAGGTTGTCCTATATCTTGAACCAAAATGAAAATGAAAGCGTGATATTTGGTTTTTGCACCATGGACTCACTAGGCAGGTACGCCACTGCGCCACCATCACCATGACTGGGAATAAAGCCTATGATTTGGTTTATTCACAAAATTGCAAAAGTCCATATCACTTAAATACTTGCCGTACTAACTGGATAAGGAAGATAAATGAATAACGCAAGAATTTCTTGGTCATGTCAAATTGTGGTAGTGAAGGGAGTATATAGTGATTTATCAAGGTACGTGATAAGTTGGTCTGTTTCAAATTAGTTACCTAACAGTGAAGTCTCATCCCTCCTTTTTACTTTTTTTTGTAAGCTGTAACATTGGGAACCTCCTTTGTCGCTGTCTAAAGATACGTTGTGTTGTCATGTCACTTACAATGGTTCACACTACCACCACGAGTCATAAAAGTCAAGTCTATATGAATATAAATTTATATTAATTGAGGACCGGTTTTGAGATTCCCTTGTCACTAAAATTATATCCGTTTTTTGAGTACAGAATTATCTTTCGCAGTGTCATAAACAAACAAGACTAATTCTCATCATCCCCTTCACGGACAAATGATCTCAGCTGCTCACAGGGTCCACATGTACATAGCGGGTTCATCAGCAGATCGTCAAGGTCTCGAACCCCCCCCGAATGGCCACAAATTCCCTCTTTAAAACCTGGCGGTCGTCACGAAAGCCTGCCTCGTCGCAACTCCCAGTTTTGTTGATGTGTCGAAGGCGTCTCATTGTAAGCACTTTCAGCATTTTAAGTTCGCAAGAGAATAAAACAATGTCCGTTATTGGTTACAGAATTGCTCCACAAAGTCCAGTGACATTTCCCCTCAGAAAGCACCAGGTCATACCTCTACAAAAGGCACTAGGAATAAAAGTTTCCATGGTAAGTTCCTAAATCTGCACACCTTTTAATTTATTAATTTATTGTCATTGTAATTGAAGTAATCTTTTAACAGGAGTACAAATGGCATCATGGGAGACACCTTTTCTCAATCCCGTGGACACACTCAAACCTTGCTTTCCTACAACATCATGCGCCCCAGGTACGACCCAAGGTTTCGTAGCTTAAGTTATTTGAGATATTCTACCTACTATAAAAGCAATGGTAAAAACGTTGCATGTAGTCGTAATACATGCAGTTAGGTCATTTGCCACCGATAGTGATGACCATGTGTACCTTACAGACCAGGGATACAGTCGCAGATAAATAGTTCGCCACCATTTGACTCTTTTAAAATCAGGAAGGTTCTCCCCTTGTGGAGAAAAGCTAGAGGTTTAGAGACGATTACACTAATCTAGGCTTCATGACTTAATACAAGCTAACTAACTGTGCAAGTAATAATATATTGTCTCAAGTATGGAAAGTGAGATAAAATATTCTTTCGCTAACTGTAGAATTGTATACTTTACATATTGTGTAGACCGTGTTTTTTTAATCAGAAACAGGTGCACTGCAATGGAATGTTCTAAGGTATAAACATTCCATGATACAACTTTTTAGTTAATAGCCGATTCTCATCTTGTAAGACCATCTCTTCTGCTTGCTGGGTCTCGATGGTGTGAACATAATTTCTTTGTATTCTTAAATTCGTTCCGGCATTTCCATTCGCAAATTTTTGAAGGAGCTGATTATGGTTCTGATTTCCTCATCACCTCTTTATAGTTTTCACTTCTTCAATCAGCTCCTCTATTTCATCATCGCGTATTGTCTCTTCGAAGCTGTACTTTTTCACCACGCTTTTGTTGTAGACAAAGCTTGTCCCTTCCAATTCCTTTTACAAAAAATGAATGCATGGAGACTGTACCAGCTTGAACGGAGATCCGATCATTGACGTTGACAATCAATTGTTTAATCTTGTCAATCGAAAACACGGTGGGTTCCGGGTTCTGTTGGACTGGACATTGTAGTAAGTCTTTCCAGTTGTAGTTGTATGATCCCTTGTAAAACGGTTCCCTCACTCCTGGGATCCCTTGTCTTCGGGGACAATTCGTTAAACCATCGGACCAAGGAAAGTTATTACATAATGAGTTTACATAATGGTATTGCCAGGAGAAACGAATGTTCTGGCTTTTGGCATCATTGCCAATATTGTAAATATAAGAATAGAAAGAGTGAATGAATAAGTATGCATTGCTTAAGAGAGAACTGACGAGTCAAGAACTCTCCCATTCATTCACTCATCCATCCATTCCATATCATAAGATAGGCTACATACCTATTTTCATTACACTGGCTACAGGTTCTAGGATCGAATTTGGAATCTAATTTTATAGCGTTATCCAACTACAAAACTTATACAAATTACTACATAAGTACTCGGGCAATTTTTTTAACTGGAAAAATTGACAAATCGAAATTTTTTCGGCAATGGAGACTACTTATTCTCGATTTACCCCGTGTCACAATCTTCCAACTCCTCAAGGAAAGAAACATAAGCTCAAAGGTAAGCTATATTTCCATTGTTTACAACCTTTCTCAAATCTAAATTATGTGGCTCGTCAGTTTTTCAAATTTTAAATGAATTTTTTCTTCCGTATCATTACGAAATACGAACCGACTCGATATTCTCAGTTAGGAAACGAAAAAACCTATTTCATTCCTTAAAACGAACGAATCTATGATGAGTTTAATACTTTTATCAGGTCCTAGGAGACAATGTAAATCATAGGTTCCAATTTGTATGGGCTATAAGACCCACGGGGCATCCTAAGGTTTTAGGTCATAAATTTAAAGGCCCATGGGGCATTCTATGCTTTTAAGCTAATAAATATAAAGACCCACGGGGCATTGTAAAATACATAAGGGAACAGGAAACCCAAGGACCTGCATAAGGGAACAGGAAACCCAAGGACCTGCATAAGGGAACAGGAAACCCAACGACCTGCATGCATGAAAATAATGGAACAGGAAACCCAAGGACCTGAGCATGGCCAATAATTTAGGGATCAGGACACAAGAACCTGTTTTGAGCAAATAAATAAATTTAAAGGATCAGGTAGCTCATGACCTGCAGACATACCAGGTTTGCAAACATACCGGTTTTAATTTTCATTAAAAAAGCAGCGCTTTAAACTTTTCATCTGGAAACTAATTTACGGTTCCAATTTTCCGTCAATCTTATTCTAACTTACCATAAAAGGAAAAGGACTAGAAAACCCCGGATTTTATTTTAAGACAATCCAGGGATCATTAAGACCAGGAATAATCTTGGCAAAACCACAGTCTTTGTTTTAACAAAAAAGCTTAAAAATAAAATATTTGCATACATAACGTATAATAATACAGACTTAACATAAAACAAGTTGCATCAATATAGAATCAGTTTGCCTAGATTACAAGCCAATTTGGCAAACTTGCAAGATTTTTTATCCCAAAAACCACATCCTCATTTTCTAATTTTATTTGGCTAACTAAATTGAAAAGTTTGTTTTGAGTCCTAAGCAGTCTATTTTCGATCTCTCGGGACTCAACATCTGAAAACAGATTCGCACGGAATCAACCATGGAATCTATCTTCAGCACGTCTCATCACATCTTAAGGGGACGGTATGTTTTATTATTTAATCTATCAAAGGAACTTTAACTAATACTTTTGGAAATACAGAGAAGCATCATAAACCCTGACCAGGTTTATGATACCTCCAAGTATTCGTTGGAACAGATTGGTCGTCTGTCCAACAACACATTGGTTTTTATCACAAACATTATGGATTCAGATTTCCCTGAATGGGATATTCCTCTTCCAATTATTATTAATTTTGAATCTCTCTTAACTAAGACTAGGTATGTCAGTTATAATTTATCTTACGATAATGAATGCTCTTCAATGCATTTTAAAAAGAAAGGACTTAAAAAATATGGACTCTTTTATTTATATGAGATCCAATGCATGAGAAGGCTCTCATCTCTTGAAACATTAGAAAGGTATAGGCGCACCTTAAGACGCGCGATTCTATACGTTAAACAAAAAAGAAAAACACACCTCTTGGAAACGGAGTGAAAAGTAAAACAAATCAAACAAGTCAAACATAGACGCATCTTATCTAAATAGCCAAACTATGGCTTCAGGGGAAAAATTAAAACGAATTAGCTACTCGTTATTTTTTCATTTCATATTGATTTTAAACCATCAGGGACATTTTCAGTTAGGGACATCGAGCTATAAGTAATAAGGGCAAGCCGAGAAGTGATTCTCGATCCCCAGGCAGTTTACGTCAAGGTAAACACGGCAAAACGAAAGGGTCTCATTCAAGGAATTCAAACTTTAAAAAGTTAGGCCCTAAATGCTCATTTTTAAACCCGAGGGAACTAGCGATGGTCCACGCACCACAAATGAAGGGCGCTATGCGCATTTTGTTTCATTTATCGGACAAGTTAACTTATTATTGTAGTCAACTACATGACTCTGGTGTTAGGACATGAATCACTTAAGGACAAAGCAAAAGGGTCGCCAGTAATGAATGAAAGGAAAAAAGTAGTGACCCAATAAGAAATTGGAAATCATGACTTTTCACTTGACCTCATATACTTTAAGGGTATCTAACACTTCCAGGTTCATTTACTTCACACACCAAGGAAAGGTATTGAAGGGCCGTGATGGTCGCCAATGGAAAGGGAATGGAGAGGTTAACTGTGGAAGCAATGAATTCCTCCTCTTCTCAAATCATTGGAAAAGGTAATGCACTGGATAGATGCATTGGTCCTTAACATGTTAGTTTCATGCCATATTACTTAATTTAATAATCTACTTTACGGTAAGGCTACTACATGACATATAACAACTTCACAGCTTATAGGTAACATAGTTGTGAAATGCCTTGTGGCCGTTGGGGAATCCAACTTTTAATTTTATCTTACCAATAATAAAGTTCAAGGCATTACATAACTTGAAACCTTGCTGCATGTCATCTTTAGGTTTTAAACACTATTCGAGTCAAAGTAAAGTAAAAACGAGCTATATTACATCTGTACAGCTTGAAGGTATAAGAGCTGTGAGATGTCTTGTGGCCGTTGGTGAATCCAACTTTTAACTCTGTCTTACCAATAATAGAGTTCAAGACACGTCACAACTCGTTGCCTTGCTGTTTCACACGTCTTTTACTTGACTTTTCTTCTTTACTTTTGCTCACATATGGACATAAATTTAGTGAATACCAGACGTCTGGACTTGAGAATGCCAGCAATCTTGACTTGTACAACTATGAATGCCAGAAAGTAATCTGGACTTTCTTAACTATGACTGCCAGACAGCTGGTCTTGGTAAAATATCTTACATTACATTAGGTACATTTCATCATTATAAGATCATTTCTTTTTCCAGACTGAGAGTTAAAAATAATTCTTTTCAGTCTTTCTTTCTTCGTCCAGGAACACACATTTTAAGCTCTTACTTAGTCACCGACAACATTATTTAATCATGACTTCTTCATCTTCTCAGCTTCCTTTTTGGTGGAAAGAATGGAAGTATGAGGAGTCATTTGAACAAAACCTGATAACGCACATAATAGTGGAACCAGAAAAAGTTATGGAGTTTTTGAAACCTCCACTTTTATCAGAGTCAATTCAACATTACTTGACAAGGAAAATGTTTGAGCTGCCTCGAATAGTTTGTAAAAATTTTCCTGAAGATACAGCTCTCCATGAGTGTATCAAATTAATTCCGTGGCTCCAAGTGCATACTTTAGTTGCCAGTAAATGCACTACATTTCTCGAAGCTCTTCATTTTTTAACTATTGACTCTCCGCATCAAACTGAATTACCATTTCAAGACTACTTAAAAATAGTTTGCACTTCTGAGGATCAGAATGAGTGGATGAATAAGCGTTTTCAAACTAAACAAAACTGAAACTTTAAATTAAAAAGTTAAAATACACAAAAAACAATTGATTCAATGAATGTTTTTCTTCCTTTTCTTTCCTTGTGAAAACTAAAACAAAGGAATAAACACATTTTGGATATAGGGGGCAACATGATACTCTCTTATCCTACATTTCATTCGTGAGTATAGTGTGCGTGTGTAGACTAACTATGTTTTATGTGTTCTATGCATTTTGAATGAACGGTGAACGGAATGGATTTTTGAGTCATTTTATTATCTCATCTTTTCAAATGGTTACGATAGGCCAATTATACTTTTGTTAGTCATCAATATCTAAAAACTATAGGGTAACCTTGTGACAAAAAACCAAAGGTATATTATACGCCAAGAATGTGAGTAACTGCAGTAATAAGACGTTCAATTTGTTCATTAATCCAATGCAGTATCCACCACCGGGTGACGGGTCCGGTTAATCGCTGGTCAATCACCTGCACCTATTCGGGAAGATCAGCAGAAGGAGCTTCCGTCACACCGACAGCAGCGGTCGTTGGTACAGTCGTCGGAACAGCCGTCGGAGCAGCCGGCGCCAAGGTAGACGTGTTTTTTACCTCAATCGTCCTTCCAACCCCATCCTGTTGCATCATCGCATTTAACAACGCCTCTTCCATTCTCATGGTACTTTCATCTGCCTGACTCCCGGGATCGACCGTGTCCTACAAATCCAATTCAGAAATAATCAATCAGCTGCACTGTCAATTAAGTCATCATACATACCGGGGACATGTCTTTGGCTTCCAGACAGAATTCGTCATCTTCTAACCGGTTCCCCAGTAAGGACGTCACGTCACCCCCACAAGCCAATTTGGAAAGATAGGTTGAGTGGTTCTTCCAGTATCCTTCTGTAAGATTCAACAACAAACTTTCATTCGTCTCAAGTTTCACTTTAATCTTGTTAATTGAGACGTACCGCAGTTGAGATACTCCACCGCCTCATGAAAAGGACAGAACAAGCTGAACGCCTTTTTGCAACAACTTTCCCACACTTCCAGGATAGAAAGGCACGCCCCACTCCCGTCAACGTTGTAAACCACCCATCGGTTTTCTGAAAATTTTTTGAGAAAACTCATCATCATCATGGGTAAAGACTTGACGTGGAGAAAGCTCAGACACACTTACCTGTGTTGGCGAGACAACGCTCACACCATCGGGCTTGGGACGGAGTCATCCAAAAGTTGGGAAATTTGTGATCACCTTCCCCAGAGAAGGCAAAGGGGTCATGAACAGCAAGCTCTTCCTCTACCTCTTGAAGGGTCAGGTGGCCATCTTTCATCAGGTCTGCTTCCATTGAGGTCACGGCCGGATTCATCTGGTCTACTTCTTCGGAGGTGACGGGGGAGTTATAAGGAGGAAGCTGATGAAGGGGAGTCTGCATTCGGTCGACACTTGGGAATGGATTAGGAGCAGCAGTGGACGAATTTTCGACGGGTTTGGAGTACACCTTCATGGTCTCAACTCCAAGGAGGATTACCACAACCGCAATAATACAACTCTTCATTATTACAAGTGGATTACAGCAAAAGCAGGGTTTCAATTCGGGTTTTCAAATGAATATGAAACGTGTAATTAATTTTCTTTAAATACTTTTTCCACGATAAATTTCAATGTTATAAGACACCCAACTAATAATGCAACTTGACAATTTCTTTAGTCAAACGACACTCCATCAAGGTACAGAATGAATCAAGTTTTGAATGATTTTTGGTGTGCAAAGTTTGCTATTTTTTATCTTTTATCTCTATATGCATATTATATATATGTAATTTTGACTTTGGAGTGTGGTGAAAAGTGTGGTGTGATTTCTTTCAAGTTTTAATGCAATTTTCATTTAAAGACAATAATTGCAAAAAAGCTAATGTCAATGTCAATCCAAATTCATTTCATTCATTTTCAAGATAGGGTTCAAGATTCACGTATTCATTGCGTTATTCAATTTGCTTTTGTTTACTTTGCAAAAAACAAGAAGAAAAACCTAAGTCTTTTGCATTTATCTGATAAGTTTTTAATTCAATTTATTTTATGTCAATTTCAGTATTCGGTTCAAGAAAAGATGAAGCAAGACAACGCAGAGATCAACTCAACTCTTTTTCCATTTTTACGATGGTGGGGCATTGAGAGAATTAGTACACACAAACACACAATATTTACTTCAGCCATATCCTCCTTTCTTGCAATTTCTTCTTCTCTTCTTTTATTTACTTTTACTTTTTTAGGCTTCAACACGCTTACTTTCACTTTTTTAGGAGGAGGAGGAGGTACATTACTTTCACTTTCTTCATTTTCGCTCAATTCAATTTTTTCAGGCGATTGCCATTTCACTTTTATATTATAATTTTTTGCAAAATGACTTTGGCAATGTCTATTAAATGTTGAACCATGCAGATATTTTTTCCTACAATTCTGGTAAGGACATAATAACATGGACACAAGGACACGATATCGATGAATGCTGTGGTCAGCAAAGGAAGCAAAAGTCCTACGTTTTTGTAGAAAATGCAATTTTAATTTTTCTGCGGCTGTGTTGCTCTCATCTCCTCTAAATTTTCTTCGTAGGGAATGTCCATAACATATCAAAACATCTTCCTTTTCACTTTCACTTATTTCATTATTTGCATTTGTTACGACATCATCGTCATCTTCCTCTCCTTCAATGTGAAGTACAATAGGTAGTTGTTTATGCAACACATTCACTTTAGGTATGTTTGCTTTCTCACATTTAGCATCCTTCACATCAACTGTATTAAAATCAATTAGCACTGTCTGCTGCACTTGACTTATTTATTAAAATTACTGTGAAGGGGGTTATTTTTTCCACAATGACACTTTATGTTGGTGTCTTTATTTAATTGCATAAATTCAGAAACCGTATTCATATAAAATTGTAAGTCAGGATGTTTTAACACAACACTTTTGGACGTGGATAAGGCTGTCATGTTGTACAGATACACTTTTACTCGAATTTATTTTCAATCCAACACAAGTACGCACTGTGTGTGTGTATAATATTTCGACTCTCTCTTCTTCTCACCCCCACACCAAACTCGAACAAAATGAAAGAAATAATGCGTCTGTCTCCTTCCTCCTCTCTTGAACTGAAGAAGAAACAAACACGTGCAAAGACAAAAACAATGCCAAGGATTTTTGTTGAATTTCAGTGTGAACGATTTTACTTTTATTTTAGATTCTTTTTGTGTCTATTCAACATACACATGGGTACACGTTGTTAAAATTTACTTTGGTTTAAGTTACATAAGGTTTAGACATAGGATATTGACATTTTGTGAAAAGGTTGACATTGATTTATAGAGTCATTCATTAAGCCTAGACATGGCTTACAAAATTTAATGGGAAAAGAAAAGTAGAGTACACAAGATAAACAAAAGTTCATCTTCTCTTGTGACCCTCTCCCCCACTCACTTTCTAGGTTTTAGGTTGGTATTCATTTGGTGTACATTGGTTTATTTATACACAGCAAAAAATCATGTAAAATTATTTTTCGTTTCTCCTTTGTTTAGGTTTAAAAAAATATAAGTGTGAACGTGCCAGGAGAAACGAATGTTCTGGCTTTTGGCATCATTGCCAATATTGTAAATATAAGAATAGATGAGTGAATGAATAAATATGCATTGCTTAAGAGAGAACTGACGAGTCAAGAACTCTCCCATTCATTCACTCATCCATCCATTCCATATCATAAGATAGGCTACATACCTATTTTCATTACAGTATAAACTATAGTTAAGTAGCAGAATTATTGGCTAAGTAATCTATTTAACTTTAAATAAACTATGGACGATGGCGCGTACATCGCCCTAAGTCTGAAGGTGATACATTGTGTCCCTATGTCGATGTTTTGTGAGTCTGCATTGTAATGCCTGGTTCAAAAAAATGTTTTTGGGGCAGGGGGCTAGCTTTGACCATTGACCAATCCATTTTGCCCGGAGATTGTGTGTATCGGGCGGTCTAACCGTAATCCTAAACTCAACTTGCTCATGGGCGTCTGAGATCAAGGATACACATTCCAAATATTGGCACAGTCTATTCATAGCATACACATTCCAGTTTGATTTATCTGAAGAGTAACCGCAGAAACCGACAAACGAAAGGCTGTACTAGGCATAAAGCAATCCTAATATGACCATCATAGAATATTGCCTGGCCTAAAGTTGGTCTGGGTAAGTAAGACTGGCAGTATACCTGTGATGCCGCCCTGGAGATGCCCTGGAGAAAGACCACTGCACGCACCACCTTTGCTTCTTACTATCATCCATGTGCGCTGTAAAGGTAAATTAAACGTTATATAGGTGTCAGATATGAAATGAAGAGAGAAAGGTGAGAAAGCGCAGCAAGACATAACAAATAAAAATGTTTTGGACTTAGATCTTAACTGATATGAAACAACGTTTTCAAGAAAATATTCATCAGTGTTTGCTATGTGAGTACGAGAGGGTTGTAGAAATTTGAAGTGCGATGCGGCCTACAGAAGCTGAGGATTTTGACTTTATTAAGATTCCATGGCAGATTTTATGCCTGGGTGAGTTAGGAAGGAATAAGTGATTTAGTTGGTTTTGTGTAATTAGTCTTTTTATAAATTAGGAGGAGAGGAGGGGAGGGTGGCCCTAAAACGTGTGACGTGTTGTCTATATTTAATGACAATAGACCTTGACGATCCGGAGGATATCGTAGTGTGTAACCAACTGATAGGATGCAAGGAGAAGGGGCATTTGTTTCATATGAAATTCATGCAAGAAGAAATTGCTAGGGCAGAAAAATTAGTTGTCAACCATTGTTGAACAGTTTTAGTTCCTCTATTCATTGTACAACTTTAAATTCGTAAATAACCACTATTTGCCTCCCACAATGCTTGTATTTTTTACTTGCCACATACGTGACACTCAATTGCACAGCGCAATTTGCACAATTTTAAAGTGTAGGTTAGAATTTAATGTTATCCCATGTGATTATGCTAGCTTGGAATTGGAACATTTTCCTAAACTAATCATATGTAATGTTCTTCATAGCACCCAGGCCGAAAGGATGGGTCATTGGGTAGTCATTTATCGTAAAACAAATTGTAGGTATGAGGTGTTTGATAGCTACGGATATGATCTTTGTTAATACAGTGCCAAATATTTTGGTTTTCTGTACAATAACAACAACACGGTTGTTCAATTACACATGTCCCTACAAAGCAAGGACAGTGTCGTATGTGGACAGTACTGTTTGTGGTACATTGACCAAAGAGTGTAAGGAAAAAGCTTGTCACAAATTTGAAGAAGCTTTTCTACAAACACCATTAAAAATGATTGCATTGTGTCCACCTATTACAATAATCTTAGTTTTAATTTTAAGTAAGCATCATGAGGGAATTTCTCCACAAACTTGTTGTTTAAAGCAGCAGCTTGTAAAATCTAAAGTGTTAAAAGCAATTTTTAAATAAAAGTATTATTTTTTCTATCCACATGGGGTATCTCATATATTTTCTCCTTTGTGGATAAACATTTCCTTTACTACTTGGAGGAGGAGTCGTGGTCGAGTAAACATCTGAATGTTCCGCATGGGTGCATCACCTTTGTGTTAAAGTTCATTCACGTTTAGACCAGGAAGCTCAGTTCGCATTCCGCTCTCCACCTTACAACATCAAAATGTTCGTAAACCAAGCAAATATAAGTATACGAGCGAAGCAACAACACATATGCGTATCTGAAATATATACTTGGTATGATTAACACTGATAAGTTTGTTTTAAAATGGGAAGTAAAAGGAGATCCCGGCATATTGTTTTTTATGGATCTTCCGTTGCGTTTAATTTTAGAGTAGTGCTTCGGTCAAAGCTCTCCAAATGTTGGAAAAGTGAGGATGTACGGT
>JAQGCL010000439.1:0-14233 GCA_034699605.1 Isotomiella paraminor | reverse complement strand
AGACTAGTTCAATGGACAGAGAAATTGGGGAGAAGTGCAACACGAAATGAATTTATAAGGTAGATGTACCTAATAAATAATAATAAAAAACAAAATAGGAACAAGCACTCCAGAATTCAGGATATTTTCATGCTTGATTGATTCGAAACGCGTAGATCAAAGCAGTAAAGCAACCTAACGTCGATTTTCTATGCTTAGGAAAACTGCGTATTTTCTTACTTCCGAAACCTCCACGCCGCAAATATTGTATTCTCATTTCGTTATCCAGGTATACCAGATTCAAGCACCATCTCACTTGTCACATTGCGGAATTGCCTCTCGTTTTTTTTGTAGGATTTAGCAATATAGCACGACAGCGCTTTTTCTGCGTAAGACAGTTGCTTGCTGGATATGCTTTAAAGCATTTTATTGTTGATAAGCTTTCTGCTGCACTAAAACACTGATCAAAGCTTTAAATCTTTAACTGACATTGTTGAAGTACATGAAATCACATAATATCATAAATCACGAATGTTGCTTGGTTCGGTAGAGAGTGATGTAATGCTGCAGTGTTGTATAGAATTATTTAAAACGTCCAAGGTTCGTGTTATAGAAACGTTGAAATCGTCACATTGTCTGGATCTCTTTATTCTTTGAAAACGCATATCGCAAAATCTGAATCTTTTAACTGTTTTGAATGATAAACGTGGAAGTAAAACTGTTTGGCGTCCGGAAAAATCAATTTCACTGAGCTGCTCGAACTATCGATCGTGTATATGTTGGTAAACCTTCCATCTATCTCAACATTATTCCTGGTGAAAACATTTTATTTGTTTTTCCAAAACAAACAAATGAGTGATCAACTTTCTTTGAAATGATTCATTTGAGCAATGAAACTTATGGTTATAAATATGATGTATTTGAACGCCACAATTCTTTATGATTGAATACTTTATTCAGAAACAGGTGCACGGAGCGAGTGTACTTGGATTAATGGATCGTTTTTTGATGGAATACACCGTCGCTTGTAGAGTAACACAGTTGCTTGCTAGATGTGCTTTTAAAGTACAACCTTTGAATCGTATTCTGATTAAACAAAAAGTATAATATGATGTTCGATTCATTATCTGTAATTCTCACGCCGTTAAAATTTCTAAGCTTCTGTTTGAATATAAGTGCAGATTCCTTTCGCCGCTGACTCTCCTAGGAAACGAAGGCTGGGGAAATGTGATTTTGTTGGCCGAATCCGGGCCAATGTTCGGATACACCAATCAGTGAACCAAGAAAAAGAACAAAAGCCTTGAAAGCATCCAAACTTATGCATCAAGCATTAGGCCACTGCTTTTATCCAAAGGATGAACAATTGAACCACTAAGGTAAATTGATATGCAATTCATTGGAAAGGCCAAAAAATGACTCGTAAAGTGATAAATAACTTGGGTCAATGATTATTTACGTACTATTTACGTTTATTATTATTTGTAAGATTTTTGCAACTTTGACGCAGACAGACGCCGTCTTTGATTTCCGTTCATTTACTTTTTTAAAAACAGTTGGATTTCATCATCATGTTCATCTACATGTGCAACGTTAGTTAGACTCACGATCATTAGGATGATTCATATATATACATTTTTTGATGTGAATGTTATGGCATACACTCGTCCAGAAGAGAACAGACATTAATAACATGAAAGCAAGATACAACACTAGCAATTAAGCCTTTTTGCTTTTATGTCAAACCATAAGATAACGACTCTTCTTTCCTCCTCCAACAGGGCAAAACAAATGTCGCTTCGTGAGTCATGTCGTCTTGTAGTTCTTAGGTCCTAAACTGAAAGCAGGAATAGCAAGAACCCAGGAAGGAACATAAAATTAAAGTGGGTCAAGAGACCATTCCATTATTATCCGCGTATGAATTATGATAACATCCTACTAAAGTGCTCTAATATTCTTTAACACACTATCATTTTGTGATCCGGCATATGATTCTTCCGCCACAAGGCAAAACCCGTCATTCTCTCATTTCTCCACTTTCACTCACTCAACTATTCTTTGTGAGATGACGACATGGGACGTTAAGTTGATGTGTAGGAAAGGAACATTAAAAGCTTTGATTTCTATAACTTTGAATTTTAATTAATTCCGTAATTTTAAGACCATGAAGAGGATGAGGTGAGAATTGTAAAGATTTAATCGCAGTTTTATTTTTTTACAAGCGCCACTCACTCACTCATCTACCAGAGAAAAGCAGTAGAGCAATACGAGAGTGAGCAGAAGACATAACTGTGAATTCCAAATGTTATGTCACATTTAATTTTTGTCGGCGTCGAAATGTGTCAAATTAAAAGAATTTTTCAGTTGGTGTGAATTATGAAACAGGCTACACCATTCAAAATGTATAATTTTTTCAGGCGTCAAAGCGTGTCAAATCTATAGATTTCGGCTAGAAGTTTCTCTCTTTTTCAATTAACATTTGTCATTTGTCTCGCTCTTCCTCTTTCGATTGCTACCGTGGGAAACTTTTTTTTCGTTGTTGTTTTTGTTGTTTACTAAACTTAACTGTGTGTCATTTCTTCTGTGACGATATTTCACACTCCGTTGCACCCAGAGGGTGTAGGGACTACAAATAACTATTCTCACTCCTTTGGACCGGCTGAATCAACTCTACTGATGCTCTTGCTGGCTCTTGATGCTATGCAGCGTTCTGATAAAGACAACAAAAAATATTTCGGACAAAAAATGATGGAACATTGATTCCATAAATTGGCAAGGAAGGGATGGATGATTGCCTGTCTGTCAAGACTGTAAGACTCAAGAAGACGTCTCTCCTCTCATCCCAATTCGTCCCAATTGATTTTACATCAAAACTTGATCCGATTTGTGTATACCTATTGACAACAGACGGGAGACTTTTGGATCCTAAAATGTGGAGTGTTACGTTTCTGTTCGAGTCGATGTTCATTGGTCATTTCGCATTTGTCAACTGTTTTACTTTTAATTTTCGTCCCGGACTTTTACATTTACAGCGTCAAGATGTTCACTGAACTTTGAACAAAAAATATAAGTTTTCATCTTAATATTTGCAGCGTCAAAGTTTTCCAAATGTACCAATTTTTGAATGTGTCTGTTCATTCCAAATTCCAAAGGGCGACACGCATTGAAAACATTCAATTGCCGTTGGTATGGAAAAGCTCTCTTTCTCAGGTCACCATGTGGGCTAAATTGGCTAACTTTCTCGACTCTCTTTGCAAACAAGTGTTAAACTTTGCACTTGAGAGAGGGTTTCGCAGTTTTCGATTAAGAGAGAAAGTGATGGTTCTTCGTTGGTTTGTTTTCATTCCTATACTATCGGCCTCAGACATGCATATTCCGGAGGCCTTAGTTGGAGTTGGCCACATTTCGGATGGAAATTTAGTTCTAGTCATCATCATTATCCTTTCCCATCGTCATGATCATCATCCCTCATAAAATAATGGTTGTTTTCTTTCTCACTTGGTAAAAAGACTGTGCACGGGAATTGCATTGCCTTTTGTGGTCGTTTTGGATAGCTTTAAAATGGTATTCAAAATACCAATTTTAGATCTCTGAAGACACAAACGTCTCATCACGCCACGTTCACCGCATCATTTTGAGAAAGTTAAGATGCTATTTTGATTTCTTTCTTTTTCTGTAGTCAATGGTTTTTGTGTGGTTAAATGCTTTAGGTTACATTTTCGGCTTGAAAAAGATAAAGAAAAAGTGCATAGCATTTCCCAACGACATGATGTCTTTCAGAAAGATCTTCTCTCCAAACGCTTAACTTTTTTAAATTGCTAACGAAAGGTGTGGAACATGAAATTAGAACAATGGACACCTTTCAACTCAAAACCGGTTATATACCGAACTGAAAATTGATTGACTTTCGTTCAACTTTTTAGTACAATTTTTTTTACATTTTTTGTATTAGGCTTCCAGCTTTAGCAAGTCGGCTAAGCTTTTCCCCAACAACAATCTTACCCTTGTTTAACGGACTAACGAGCTCTACTTTCGGCCAAAAATGAACAAACCACGCAATGATTCTTTTGAGAGATACATGAAATAGCATGTCCTACTTTGTACCATAAAAACATGCGAATAATTGTTGATTAATTACCAATCAAGACTCTTTTAATCTTTCTACCACATGAAAGGACAACTGCTTTTTTAAATTCAATGGTAATTTTAATTTTTGGCGCCAAACTGCTTATAGTTGTTCAATCGCAGGCGTCTGACTGTTTTGTAACTCAGTTTTATTATTGGACTACCTTCTTCAGTGGCTCTAAAATTGTTCTTGGATGTCGGACGTGCTGGAATAAAACAGAAAAGATTTAAAGAATTATATGGATCGCATAAGAGATTCCTGGGTCGAAGTTGTCTTGTTGCACGACTTGCTTTGAAATGTTAAACCTTAAAGCCGAAAATGTAAGAAATGGCCGCAACGTATTTAAAAGATTCCTTTCTTTGCTTCTTCAAGTGATTTAGTTTTTTATTTAGTTCAAGCAGGAAGTGAAATTCGACAAGGGGTACTGGATTTTATTATTATTTGTGTCACGTAAGAACAAATTGTAAACATGGCACCCTCGAAGAGCCTTGTCTCCCCAATTTCACCAAAAACATACACCCACAAGAGATTGAATAAATATATGGTTACCAGGTAGAAGTGAAAGTTGTTTACTTTCACCAAGTACTTACATGCAATTTGTCAATCTCACAAATTACGTTGAATAGTAAAGAGTCGAAATACGAGACCATACGGAAAAAGGGTAAACTGAATTCGAATGATGGCATTATCTCCCTCTTCTTGTATGTCTTCTTCCAGCATGGTTTGTCGTGTAAATATCTACTTTTCTTCTATAGCATTGTTTACACTTGGGATGTAAGCTTTTGTCTGTGGTGAAAGCAAATAGTCTCAATCTCCTTGTGTGTCTGTCTGCTCTCTCTGCTTTTGTTGAGGTACAAAAAGTACAAAAGAGAGGCCATGTTTTATCATGTCATGATGTCTATAGTTTTTGGCCCATCTTCAACCGTTGCTTGACGTCGGAGAGTTGGCAGGATGGAGCAGCATTTTAACTTTTAGGTTAGTTTGTAAGTTAGTTTTGACGCTATTTTTCCGTAGGAATTTGCGGCAGAGGAACAGGGAGACTCTTCAGACAGAATGGAACCGGTAAATAGAGTGATATTTCAATCTGCAAACAGATGAAGGGAAGAGAAAGTCTGTATGGGACTCACTTTCACTTTTGTGTAGATAATATGTTATGTATTTAACCTCCCTTAGGGATAGGGTTATGCAACAAATTAGGCTGGTCTTCTTATGCCTGGGGTCTCATCCTCCCTTAGAATTTTATGGCATCGAATGTATGCATACATAAAGAAAAGCATGTTGTATCGAAGAGGTACTTTTGAAATAAGAGTCTACTCACTGCTGTAAAACGTAAACATAAACCGTAAACTCTATCTATACACAGGATATTGGCATTCTTGTCGACTCGTCACGGTATGAAGGTATTCCCAATTCAATGGGAAGGATTTAGAAGAGGAGATACGAGGGTCTGTTAGTGGGAAGACCACTTTCACTCAAATTGCATTGCGTGAAACGGCGAGTAGGTAAACCTAGAAAATAGAACAAACTGTTTTCACTCTCCTTCTGAAGGACATTACGACGACGACGCACATTACGACGCAATGTAGGAAAATGTGGGAAACATAATCCAAAGTTGTTTGATAATAACGCCAAAGGTTTATTTGTCACTTTAAAAAGAAAACAATAGGTCACACCGGTTGTAGAATCGTCGCATTTTGTAGTGTTGGTAACATAAGATGACGTTTCAGTTAATTTTGAAAGTTGCTCCCTTTTGTCTCATCATGGGAGAAGGTTCATGACAGTAGCATACAGAGGGAGAGCTTAGGACAAATTCAGAATATTACGAGCATTCCTTTTCCCCCGATTTTTGGCGGAGTTTAAGATTGGACAATACGGTCCCAAAATTGGAGGTACCAATACAAACTTGATAAGGATATTGATTGCACAGATTGAATGTCAAACCGTGAAGTCGAAATTGGGAAATTTCGCATTCATGTTTTTGCAGTTATCCAAATGATGTGTAATTCTTGTTGATTCGGTTTTCGTTGTATCAGAACATTGGTTTCACGAAAAAACTTTTCAGTTTTAAGCAGAACGCAATAATTTATGATGATGACAAGTCCGAAAAAAAGTCAGGTACAATCTGTTATTGAATAAAATCGCTTGCATTTTTCTATTTGGACGTCAAAGTTACACACATCAAGTTCACCGATCATCATGAAACTGGACCATCGCGCACACCAACAAAGTGACATAACAAACAATCATCAATGGCTGCGTCATCTTCAAAATGATGAAAAGTTGAAATGTCCTCAAACCTTTTCCGAATGGAGCACCGTTTCGGTTCTACAAAGGACAGAACAAACTGTTTTGATTTTATTACTGTGATAGGTGAAGGGACCTTTAATCCAGTAGAAATATTGCAACCACTGTTCTGATACAGCAAAAAACCAAGTAGCAAAGCATTTTCAGCAAGCAACTGGGTTTGCAAATTGCAAAAAACGCTGGCGTTCGCTGTATTGGTCAGCCCAACAGTAAAGCAACAAGTATTCCAGCATTCGGCAGCACTTTGTTTTTTGTTTAATTCAAGCAAAAAAGCAGATTCAATACAAAAAACATTACGGCAATCCAGCACTGGATTTTTGTGGTTATTGTTATTCTTAAGGAACACCACATTGCATTTAAAACACAAAGAAAAATGGCAGCCAATCTAATTAATCGTAATCAGCATTCCATAAAAACTATTTGGCGTCCAAACAAATCAGTTACCACGAAGCGTTGGGTCTGTGGGAAACCTTTCCTACTTCTTCTCTTTTATTCTTCTTCGGGGAAACATTTTCTCTAGCTTTCCTACAAATATGTGACCCACTTTCTCTCAGAAGGTGAAAGGGATGGTGCAAAGCCTTTGGTTGGGGATGGTGTGTTTGGACGCCGTAATTATTTATTTGGGAAAACAATATTTAAATCAGTTGCCGAGGTGTATTGTTTGGTGTAAAAATTGGTAGAGTATCGTTTGTGAAGTTTGATACTTTCTCCACTTTGCCAAGATTTGCCGTGGAGTGGTGGACTTGGGAATTACCACGCCGTAAAAGGACTTAAGGGTCCTTTTTAATTTGTAGGTCAGGTCATCAAAAATCCGGAACACTGCTTCAAACCAGACTGAACTCCAGAAAGAAGAAACCTTCCTAATGCCCTACATTCCTGAAAATTCAAATATAACGTTTTCTAGTTGCCTAACAAACTTGTGATCTTCATCAAGTTTCTCTTGAAAGTGAGAAAGAGGACCGATGTAGACGTAGCTTTGGCTGATATGGACGCCGCAATTATTTATTTCGCAATGAGTAACTTAAAGCAGTTTCCACCTTCCCTGAACTGCTCTTTTTGATGCCTACAATTAAAGTAATTTTTGGTTCGAAGGATAATTAGAGAAGGATAAATCGTGATTTGGGTTAGGTGGGTTTGGTGTGGCTGGAAACCAAAATATATTAATTTAAAGTTTTGGAGTTCACCGTTGATTGACTATTCTGATACTTCAAGAGAATAAATCGAGGATGAAGGCTCAAGAGACGTAAACTTCATAGGAGCCTTCAAATCCCCACATTCAATGCCATTAACCCAACTGTATTTAATTATAAACATTGAAATAAACATATTTGGCGTCCAGACAAATCAAGTTCACCGCTCTTCTTGCTGGCAAAGTAACTGGACCTACAATTGAGGTTTTGATTATGGGGGACATCACGCCGTTAAAAGTTTGCAGCTTCATTTTTTCCCACGATTAGATTTGATTGCTTGATATGCTTTAAAAGTAGATAGATAGATAGATAGATAATTTATTTGCACCCTTTTTGGCCTTTAGCCCCAGCATGTACATTCATGTAAATTCGTGTAATCGTAAGAAGTGTAATTTTAAAAGTCAAAATTATGGACACAGGGCATTTGATATGTTGATCCACCAGGGATGAAGTTGGTGTAGTTTGTATTTGCTTTTCCGGACATATTTGCTTTTCCGGACATATTTGTAGAGGTCAGGTAAGGAGTCGAAAGTCGCAGGAAAGGGATTCCAATGCAGGAGTTCAGGGCAGTGAAGGAGTAGATGTTCGGTGTTTTTTTGTGTGGGCTGGTGATACAGTTTGCAGTTTTGTTCAAGTGGGATTCTCTTTTCGTTAATGAGCAAACGGAAATTTGCGAGTCGAGTTTGTGCAATAGTTCGGACCGCGCATAGGGGGAGGTTCATCGAGAGGTACGGTTCAGCTAATGCGTGCGTCTTCATAGCTTTGTACAGAGGCAAGAAGTTAGAGTTTAGCACTCTTTCCGTATCTTTGTTCAGCATTTCCGTTCTGTACTTTGCCACCATTGGCCAGATATCATTTCCATTGGGGTCAGGTTTCCATTTAATCCAGTCAGTGATGTGTGGGCAAGCCGTACGTAGGTGAGGGAGGAGTTGTTCAAACCAGTTACTAAGTGCGGCGCCGCGCTCATTGTGTGCCCATCTAATTTGCCAACGGATGCATTGTCCAATTAGCGAGTCTTCCGGTTTCAAAAGACAGCGACCAATAAATCCTAAGGTTTGCTTAATGACTTGCACTGCAACTGGGGTCGATCCCGTCTCAAGTCTCACACAATAGCCAGGTGTACATTTTGGTAAGTTAAGGACTCGGTTGAAGAATTGAACTTGCACTGCTTCCAGTTTATCCCAAGATTTCGATTGTACAGCCCATATTGGTGAGGCATACAAAAGGACGCTTCGTGCAAGGGAGTTGAATAGCTGGATATGGGTCTGAATTGGAGGGATTCTTCCTTTATGAGTAATCTGTATTACTTTGGATACTGCTGCTTTCCCTTTTTTCATGAAGTCGACTGCTGCAGCATCCATTTTTCCATTGCTTGTGAATCGGACACCAAGGTACACGTAGTCGTCCACGATCTCAAGATTTTCATCTCCCCACTTGAAAGTAAAAGCCGTTTTGTCGGCCTTTCTTGCGATGAAGATAACTACTTTTGTCTTCGAGATGTTCAGTTCCATTCCCAATTTATCGAAAGTATTTCGCAATACTTCCAACTTCTGCTGCAGTTGGTGGTGTGTGTTAGCCAGTATAACAAGATCGTCGGCAAAAAGTAGTACGTGAACTTGCTTGCTTCCTATGTGTACTTTTGGGATGAATGAGTCCTGTAGGTCTGCAACTACCAGTTCGATGTACAAGATGAAGAGCTGTGGCGACGCAGATTCTCCTTGCAATACTCCTTTGTTGAAGGGAAACGAGGAGGTGAAGCCATGTTTCGTCTTGACTTTGCCATTTGCCAATTCGTAGATTTTTCGTAGTAGGTTTAGGATCTTGTGGCTGACTCCAAGTGAATGCAGGGTTCGCCAGAGTTTCACATGACTACAGCTATCAAAAGCTGCTTTCGCATCAACAAAGCAAGCAAAGAGCTTGCCATGTTTCTTTAGTCGAGACTGAATTAGGGTAAGCAGGGTGAAGATTTGCTCCAACGTACCAATTCGTTTTTGAAAACCTGCTTGAAATTCAGAGACATGCTTGTGTTTAGTTATCCATTGTTGGAGGCGTGTACAGATTATTGATTTGAGCAGTTTCAGTATAGTTGCAACTAGTGAGATGGGCCGGTAGTTTCCTGGCATGTTCGGGTCACCTTTTTTGAATATCGGACTGATGAGAATTGTTGACCATTCTTCCGGTATTTCTCCAGACTCGATGACATTATTAAAAAGTGTAAGCACATCAATTTTGCCAGTCATGGAAAGGGCTTTCCAGACTTCGTTAGGTATTCCATCGAGTCCTGGGGCCTGCCCAGATGATAGCTTTTTAGTGGCAGTCTGGAACTCTTCTTCAGATATTGGGTTTCCTAGTGGGGTCACGTTCTCTCCATACGGGGTAAATTCCTCGTTGTTCTTTTGTTCAAAAAGCTCCGAATAATGTTTGTACCAGCTGTTAATCGGAATGTCTCCAGTTGGTGCGGTTTTGTGGGGGATGTAGCGCTTAATTGCGCTCCAGAATTCCTTTCCACTAGAGGATGACAGTACAGCTTTAAGTTTCCTTTGTTCGTGTTCTTGTTTCTTGTTGATTTTGATCAGCTGATAATATTTTTTGGAGTCGGACAGACGTAAAAGAGCATTGTCATAAAACTGGGAGTGGCTGTCAAGCTTCCTGAGCCTGTGGACGCACTTTTGTACTTCTTTTTTAGCTCTTCTGCAATCAGCATCAAACCACATAGCTTGTCTTATAGAGGAAGGGGGGACTACTGGACACAGTTTAACCATGTTGCACGATTTAGCCGACGCAAGGATACTTTCTTGTATTGTTGGCCATTGTTGCCTTGACTTCTCATTTCTCCTTTGATTCCTTTCAAATTCGGTCAGAAACTCTTCACTATGTGCTGCGTCCCATTTGATTCTTGTCAGTTTCTCTGAAGAAGAAGGTGAGGTGTCACACGTTATGTCCTCTCCAAATTGTATCAGTAAAGGGTGGTGGTGTGAGTTGGTTGACGTGAGTACAGTCAAATTGGTTAGGATGGGGCAGTAGTTGGAGATACAAATGTCAATCACACTTGCGCCATTTCCGTTGCTGAAGGTTTGAGCACCAATTCTGTCTCCTTTAGTTGTTCCGTTGTGTACACACCACCCTTCTGCTTCGATCTTTTGAATTAATTTCAATCCTCGAACGTTCGTCTTTTTGTCTTGCGAGTGTCTGCTACGCATAGTGTCTATCTCGATTGCATTTTGATGAGAGCCGACTCTTGCATTTAGGTCTCCGATAAGTACAAAATCATTTCCGCCAAAATCGTCAATGGAGGATATCAAGAGATCAAGCGCTTGATCACCTTCTTTGGATGGAGGGAGGTAGCTAGCAATAACGAAGGTGTCTTTCTTCCCATCTCTCAGTTTCAGGGTAATGAAGTAATCATTTGTGCTAATGAGTTCAAATTGTCCGTTTTTGACTCCAACAGTGATTCCTCCTTTGCCTCTTCCTTTCTCGTTTGATTTTTTTGCCAATATGTATGAAAATTTATAGTCGGGGAGAAAGCTGGTGATGATTTGTGTTGGATCAGATGTGGCCCATGTCTCCGTCAGTACTATACAGTCAGCCTTAGCTTCGTCAATTTCTTTATAAAACGTAAAATCTTTCTTGTTTCCTTCACAGTTCCAGTAGAGTAGTTTGAGACTTGGTTTATTTACAGGTGTGCGTTGCTGGGGCTGGCCGGGTCTTCAGAAAGGGGTAACGGTTTTTGATTGGTGGTCAAAAATGTGCTTCACGCCACTGATGAGCATGAAGAATGGCGTCAGTTTTACCACCGAGCTGCGGTCAGCCTGCATCAGCTCCCATCTTTTTTTCAGGAACGCTGCATTAGCTTCTCTTAGTCGAGGGGGAAGGTCGTCCTTTAGACTAATACCAGTCTCCCGAAGGGATTTAGAGTTTTTGAAGAAAAAGGACTTTTCTCCTCTGGTGCACGTTGTGATGATCAGTGTGTTCTGTTGTTTTCCGGTTACACGCACATTGGTGAAGTTTGGGGGGTACTGTGGTTTTAGCGAGTTGAAGATTGTATTTGCAGTTTTGAGGGGGTCGGCGCGGTCCACGTCCTTTACCCCGTGCAGAACTATGTTGGCTTCGGTTGATCTTAGGTTTATTCTGTCCAGTTCCTCTTCGAGTTGCGCAACCCGTGTGTGCAAGGCCGTTATCGTGTCGTCCTTAGTTTTTAAGAGTTTGAGGACTTCAGAGAGTTGCTGGAACAAGACGTTGAATTTATCGTCAGGGCTAAGGTTAAGGTCCAGGACAGGGAGGTATGGTATTTGGTGTTGGTGTCATCTTGTTAGCCTTATGGGGGTGTGGTTCTACTTCCTCGTCCTCGTCTCGACCGCGTTTCACACGGATTGTTTCTCCTTTGAATTCCGTTTTCTCCGTCAGGTTGGGCGTATCCTTTAAATAGAAAGAAGTCATATGCAACAAAGACTACACAGTCTTTTAATTTGAAGTGGTAGGAGGTGGTGCAGAGGAAAGTGACTTGCCGATTACGGGGGGGTTCGTATGCGACTACCACCCCCCGATTTTGTTGAACATCAAAGATAGGTCAGAATCAGCTATGTGTCTCTTGCCCTCAGTCGTCAAAACGTCTATGTTTGGGAGTAGATTCGGTCTTCCAGTCTCACAGTCAGTCAGGGGTCCGGTAGATAAAATTTGGATAAAAAGGTTTTCTTTTCTTGCTTTTAAAATTAATTTTCGAAAGTTAAAAATTTGGAGAGAAAACAAAAGTCTCATCAGCTGGCAACCCAAATCATCCACTCTCTGCTTTAAAAGTAAGCTGTTTTCCTTGATTCGCATTTTTCGGTATCAGATAACTAGACTAATTGATTAATTATTGCATTTAAAGTATTAACAGCTGTGTTTACAAAAAAGTAAGAAACGAAAAGCTAGAGATTATTCAAGGGTGGATCATTTGATTGCGTTCCTTCTCTCGTGATAAGATTGAGAGAGAGAGAAAAAGAGAAAGTCACCGGGGAACACTTCTAAATAAAGTCGTCTAAATACGAAGAGAGATTATCCTAGATTAAGAACGAGAGAACCATCAGTCTGTAATTGGAAGCTCAAAAAACGTAATATGTATACGTTTTAGTAATTTATTTAGGAAGAATAAGGAAGGGGGAGAAAGAAAGTAAATCCAAAAATGTAATCTCATTGAAAGGATATCAATCGTCTCACTTTCTTAATTTCAGCTGGCTCAATCATATCTATTTTTACTTTCTCGCTCCGTGCTATACATTGTTCTGATGTTCCCTTTTTTGACATGAAATGTCGTAGCGTCGGACCTTAAATCGTCTTATCCCACACAACTGTCATGAGACTGAGAGACTGAATGATACTGACCACCACTCACATGAGTTGAAAGTAATCTCCATCTTACCTTTAATACTTAATACCCACACCACAACCACCATACCACCACCTGAGCCTACTTTCTCTTATCAGATTTGTCTTACTTATTGGCTTACCAACGGATAAAGCTAAAGCTAAAAACAGCATAGCAGGACACAAAACAATCTGCCCCTATTTCTTTCTGTTCTTTTGTGTTACCTCAGCTTTAGTTAGTTACCAAACCTTGGGTTAACTTAAAAGGAGCTACAACAAAAACCTTTTTATCCTTAACATTTTCTCGTTCGCAAAAAAATTGAAGCAGAAAATGTTTTGCCACTGCGACGCCGTCTTTGATTTCTGTTCCATTAGTTTTTGAAAATGGGTAGGTGGGCTATGCATATGGCAGGTTAGCTGGACTCAGTGGGATGATTCTTAGATATACATTTTTTGTATGTGAATGTTATGGCATTAATGACATCAAAGCTTTTACCTGCCGATAAAACACTAGCAATTAAGCCTTTTTGCTTTTATGTCAAATCGTAAAATAAAGACTCTTCCTTCCTCCTCCAATAGGGCAAAATAAATGTCTCTTCGTGAGTCATGTCATGTAATTCGTAGGTCCTAAAGTGAAAGCAGGAATGATCAAGAACACAGGAAGGAACATAAAATTAAAGTGGGTCAAGAGACCATTACATTATTATCCGCTTATGAATTATGATAACATCCTACTAAAGTGCTCTAATATTCTTCAACACACTCTTATTTTGTGATCCGGCATATGCTTATCTCTCGGAAGACGTAACTTTGAATTTTTAATTGTACAGTTTATTAACAGTTTCAATAAACTGTACAAGTTATTATATTATATTGCTGCGGTGGGAAACTTTCTTCTTCGTTGTTGTTTCTATTTCTTATACACTAAACTTCATTTAAGGTGAGAACGTGTATTTTCCTCTGTGACGACATTTCACACTCCGTTCCCCCAAGGCAAAAAAAGACGGTGTAGCGACCTCAAAAAACTATTCTCACTCCTCTTTTGCTTCCTGCAAGAGAAAGCTGTTTTATATCCACACTTCTCTCTCAAGTTTTGTTTGAGTTTACTTACTTACTTAATTTAGTCAATTCCATTTTTCAATGTTATCCCGTCCTATACATTTCTTCAGGAAAGGAGGACAAGTTCTCTTCTTCAAGGACAGGTTTGTCCCTTAACGCAGCTTTAGTAATTTATTTAGGACGAATAATGCAACAGGAAGACGGTGAAAGTAGATAAACTTATATGTAATCATTC
>JAQGCL010000438.1:0-14243 GCA_034699605.1 Isotomiella paraminor | reverse complement strand
GTCTGCTGTCCATCCTTCGGAGGAGGGGCCCTGGGGGAAAGAAAGAGTTTGAATTAGTCAAAACAAACAAAAGATATATGGGAATTTTGATGTGACGAATATCTATGTAGATTTTTTGGTGCAAAATACAAATACAGGTTCCACAACATTGATTGAAGTTACAAAGGTGTGGGGGCGTTTTATGGCGATGGTCACCCTGAGACGAAGAATCCCCAAATGAAAATTAAAATTGACACTTTTCGACTTCAAATTCCCAATTGCGCGAGATGAATGAATGATTATTGCTTTACGATCACAGCCCTTGAAAGTTTTACATGATATAATGCATAATGATGAAAACATTAAAAGTAAGAAAGTCACCAAGTCGCTTTCGCTTTTTTACATTACACACTTGTTAAGTCGATGAGCTTCGTTATTGTTATCCAGAGCGTAAAAACTGCTTCTGCTTGATCTGTGGTATAAAATATTGGGAAAAATAGCGTTCAATAACTGCTGAGAGTCACTGCTTTTTGAATTATGTTACACGGTTGTTTGAACATGAGGTATCAACGGTCTCTGACTGGATGAGGACATTCCATCATGAGGTAAAGTACTGAGGTATTTCTGCATGAACAGAAGGGACATTTGTCTTGAAGGGGGATGAGGCTGTGGAAGAGGTGAGTATCATCATCAGAGTGCTTTCTTCCTCAAGGGCTTAAAGTACAAATGGAGTCTTTTGGGTGTAAGGTTCTAAAACACTGATTTTAGTGACAAAGGAGTGGAGGCAGTTTTATGGCGATGGTCATTCTGAGACGAAGGATGGCCAGAGGAAAATGGAAAATGTAGACTTTTCTTATTCAAATGAACATTGCCTGAGATAGCATAGGGCAAAAGATGTGACAAAATCCAGAGCATTTATAATTTTCAACTGGTCATGTCGGCATGTCTCGTCTTTGGCCAAAAAAACCCACACACAAATTTTTTCCTACGATTAGTGTTTTTAAGAACCTTGATTTGGTTGGTAACTTGAGCAAAAAAAACTTTTCTATTTTAGACAAAGTGACTTACCAAGGGGAGTTCGAAGGGAAGGTTACCTTCCGTTTGGAACACATCTTTTATCAATTCTGCTGCTTTTGGTTAGGCTAGGTTACTTTGTGAAACACTTTTATTTGAACACGAACACACACGTCCTTCCTCCAATAATGGAAGTTTCGATCCTTCGTCTCTGACTGCCAAGATTCTGTTTTTGTCAAAGCCAAACACGAGGAAATGAAATCTTTATTTCCATATCTAAATTGATACAGAGAAAGAAAGAAGAATGATAAGAAGAAAAAGTAAAGAGCATATATAGGTACATGTTTCCTTTTTGTGTGTGGCATCTTATCGCTATCTGTTCCATGTTCAAAATCCAATGCTTTGTGCGATGATGAGAGAGATTTGATGAGAAATCCCCATGTCTTGTGTTCAATTTTTCAATTCAATTCCATAAAATCATCATGAAATGAAACCACACGATCCTTGCTTGTCTGACATTGCAACAAGATAGATAAGGATTCATAATATTATGCATGTTGCTCAGGTATGTTTGGTCCCCAGTCGCAGCATTTAATCTTTCTTTCACAAAGTTTCTCACTCAGGCATTCAATTTTCTTATGTATCCGTATATGTCCATAAGCACTTTTGAGAAGGACGGGGCTTAATATATTCCATACTTTGTGACCGTAACTTTTCAGAGTTCATAAAACGTTTAATGCAAAAGCTATATTAAAAATGGAAACGAAAGAAACATGCGGAAAAAGTTTCATTCAAGAAGCTCATTTTGTCGCAATGTAAATCTCTTTCATTCGAATAAATCTCATGTTAATTTTCTGGTTTTAGACACAGAACCTGATTGACGACGTTCAAAGAGCGGGTTGGTGACCTGAAGCCCCATTCATTCGATAAAATCCCATGTTATTCCCTTAAGGACTAAACAAACATGTCTTTGCTGCCGTGACGACGAGAAGATGTCGAATGGGCTTGGATCCATGCAGGTAAGTAGCCAGTCCAAGTACTAAAATTTTGCCCTCGGTGTCTTTCACTCTCTTTCCCCTTCCTGAGAATATTTTGTCATACACTTCAGTAGCTATCAAAAATACCACACCCAGTCTCATCTTGTCCCTTGTGGACCAAAGGAAAAGTCAGAGGAACGTCATCCATGAATTCATTTTTTAGTGATGATAACTTCCGTCATCTCCGACCACACACTTACCTATGTTGTATCAAAAGCATACAAATTATGAAACATAAGTTTTGTGGA
The DNA here is from genome assembly GCA_034699605.1 of Isotomiella paraminor. Classification (NCBI taxonomy): domain Eukaryota; kingdom Metazoa; phylum Arthropoda; class Collembola; order Entomobryomorpha; family Isotomidae; genus Isotomiella; species Isotomiella paraminor. The sequence continues at coordinate 11,965 of JAQGCL010000438.1, read as the reverse complement.
ATGCACGTGCAATCTTGAAAGAATGACCGAGAGAAAAAAATTAAAAAGTGGTTCGTACAAGAAGGAGTTGCCTGACGCTTCACTGGGAAGCACAATAATTTCCCGAGAAGAAAACAATGGGTACTAAAGATCAACATGACCCCGGCTCTAACATCAACAAAAAATGTATTCTTCCTTAAAAGGCATTAAGCCCTCTGATTAGAAAGCTTGCCTGGATGTACATAACTAATTCTACACATATTGCCACATGAAGAATGAAACAGGTAAAATGAAGAGAAAGTAACAAAAACGTCATCTCGACACCTGCCCTTTCCTTCTTCATTATTTCTAACCGTTGCATAATACTCCATGAAGTGACGCCCTCTGACCACAAAACGAAGCAGATTTTGAAGTTGAGGGATGTTGAAGAACCCTATGATGCATTCTTTCATTATTTTCTGAAATCGTCTCTCGCCCTTTAGCGCAGATTTGTTTGCTACCCTCGAAGAATAACATGGGATTTTGTCGAATGAAATGGCACTGCGTCAAAACTCTCAAACACTCAACCTTCCGCCACCATGTCAAAACCATAAAATTTTGAACATTTCTCAGTTTTATATTATTTAAAGAAAAGCATGGAATAAAATTAACACATTATTACAAAGTTAAGTGTGTCATGTCATATAGTCAATTACAAAAAGTCGTTGTCATTCACTTCTGCATGGATCTGGAGGACGTCATCGTCGTTGTCGTGGTCACTCTCGTCACTAAAGGCTGTCGCAGGCGGGGTCCGTCTTCCAGAAATCGTCGTAGGAGGAGCATCATCTTCGTCGTCATTTCCTGTAGCAGCCGATGATAATGAGGTCTCAGCAGTCGTCGTGGTGACGTCGTCACTATTGGTTTTTGAATTTGCATCTCCCTCCTCTCCAAATTCTCGCCCTTTCATTGTTTCTTCAGGTGCAGGTCTTGTGACTGTGGCGACGGAGATTCTCTTCTTATTGGGACACTTGAAACCCTTATCAAGAAATAAGAAGGGGACTGCGGAAGCCAAGGGGAGGGAGGACGCTATTATGGTCATGGAAGGAGGAGGAGGAGGAGGAGAGTTTTCCGTGGAGGAGGTCCACCACGACCAGCATATGTCCATGTGGGGTCGGCCTCTGGCAGTTTCCTTGGTCTCCCCCTACCACAGCTTCCTGGGATTGGGACCTTCTGTGCTTCTTCTGACTTATTCTTCTTGAGAAACACTTTGTTCACGGCGGAGGACATTGTTTGTTCCATAGAGTAGGAGGCCTTCATCTTCTCCAGATGAGGCACTTTTTGCAGAGATTCTTCTTCATCTCCTTTTGTCTTGTCGTCCTCCTCCTCTGGCGTCGTCTGAAAATATCGACGTAGATCCGTAAGATCCATGGGACGTAGACAAACTAGGGGATTGGACCCAAAGCAACTCCCACGCACGACAACTTTCTGGGCCCTTATTGATTTGGACAATTTGAGGGAGGCTATCTGGCCACAGGCTTCCTCCACCTTCTTCTCCACAGGGGGAGGAGGAGGAGCTTTGATGGCTTCTTCAGGATGAGAATCGCCTATCTTGGCTTCTTCCTCGTGTTTCTTTTTCTTCATCATCTTCCTTTCCTTCTGAAGCGTTAGGAGTTTGTCGTAGGCCGAGTCATCAAGGACCATTGGATCATGATCGTCCTGCCCCAACACCATCGGGGGCTTATGCTGGATTCCTAGGATGAAGGCGAGGGCGCTTTGGGCATAGGCTGACTCTAGGCTTCCTTTGGGTTTGTAGCCGGAAGTCCTGGATAGAAGGGCTTCGGAGAAGGTGATGAGTTGGACAGTGGAGGAGAAGGACGTCTGTGTGTCTATCGTTCGAAGGAGGGGCCCTGGGGGGAAAGAAAGAGGTTTAATTCAAGACAAGGAGTGGATGTATTTTTTGGGGATGGTCATTCTGAGACGAAGGATCGCCAGAGGAGAATGGAAAATGTCCACTTTTCTCAAGTGTCACTTACCAAGGGTGGCTAGAAGGGAAGGTTACCTTCCGTTGGGAATACATCTTGCATAAATTCTTTCTGCCTTTTTGGAAATTTTAGTGTGAATCTGACTGCCAAAGATTGTTTATAAGAGCACTCTGTTTTCGCCAAAGTATATCACGTGATGAAATGAAATCTCTTTTTTCCATAATCTTGAAAGGTAAAAGCGATGAGAAGGAAAGAAAAAAGAATGATGATAAGAAAACAGAGCATAGCACATGTTTCCTTTCTTCTTTGCGGCATCTTATCGTTGTCTGTCTGCAGTTCCATGGAATGGAATGCCAATGTGATGATAAGAGAGATTTGGTGGTCGTGGTGGTGGTGAGAGGAAATCCCCATGTCTTGTTCAATTTCAATTCAATGAAATGAAAGCAAAGCATGATATGCCTTTTCACTTCGTTGTCTGCCATTGCAACAAGATAACGATTCACTTGCATACACATGCATGCTGCTTGTGTTTGGTCGTCATAAACAAAAAATTGCAATATTTTCGTTTATTTTCTTTTCCATCTGTGGTTTTTACACTGTGGTGTTTGGTCGGAGGAGACTTTCGGCGGAAGAAAGAAGGCATTTCTTCTTCGAGTCAGTAATAACGACCGGAAGGGCTTGGTATGTGAATCCTCAACTTTCATTCGATAAAATCCCATGTTATTCCATCAAGGAAAAACAACCATGTCTAGGTTGCCGTGGTGACGAGGTCCCGATGGGAGAAAGTAAGAGGTTGACTAATTGTAAGTCAAACAAAAGATATGGAGCATTTTGATGTGACAAAAATGATTTTTTTTTGTAAATACAGATTAAGGTTCCAACAGTATATAATTTTAGTGACAGAGGAACGTCGGCATTTATGGCGATGGTCATTCTGAGACGAAGTATCGCCAGAGGAAACTGAAAAATGTCGAATTTCGAGTTCAAATGAACATTTCGTGACATAACCTAAGGCAAAAGATGTGACAATATCCAGAGCATTTTTAATAATCTCGTCTTTTGCTTCTACCATCGCCTTAAGAAGAGTTGACACTAATTTGTCCCTATAAAATTAGTGTTTTAGAACATTAATTTATTTGCTTGTCCAAACAGCTTCTCTATTTTAGACAAAGTGACTTGGCAAGGGGAGAGTTAGAAGGGAAGGTGACCTTCCGTTGGGAATACATCTTCTATAGAAATTCTATTACCCCTTTTGGAAAATGTAGTGTGAAGAAATATTTTTACGAAGACACACGTCTTTCGTGTCCCAAAACGGAACTTAAGATCCCTCGTCTCTGACTGTCAAAGTTTTTATGTACAAGACTCTGTTTTTGTCAAAGCATCACGTGAGGAAATTTCTTCTTCTTCTTATCGTTATCTGCAGTTCCCATGTCCAAAACACAATTGGAATTGTGATTGTGATTGTGATGATAAGAGAGATTTTGGGAGGAAATCCCCATGTCTTGTGTTCAACTTTTCAATTCAATTTCATAAAATCATTGATGAATGAAATGAAAGCATGATATGCCTTTTTACTTCGTTTGTCTGACATTGCTACCAGACAACGATTCATATATGCATGCATGTTTGGTCGTCATATACACCTTGCAATTTTCGTTCTTGGTACTTGGCAGCCACAAACTTTAAATGGGTGACGTGTGAAAAAATTTCATTTAAGAAGCTCAGTTATGGACGCAGTGTCAATCTCTTTCATTCGAATAAATCTCATGTTAATTTTCTGGTTTTAGACACAGAACCTGATTGACGACGTTCAAAGAGGTGACTGTCGGGTTGGTGACCTGAAGCCCTTTTCATTCGATACAATCCCATGTTATTCCCTTAAGGACTAAACAAACATGTCTGTGCTGCCGTGACGACGAGAAGACGTCGAACGGGATTTGATGCATACATGCAGGTAAGTATAGCCAGTTCAAGTACAAAAATTTTGCGTAAAGGAACCAACGAGCATCGAAAACATGATGGCTTTCTCCCTCTGTGTCTTTCACTCGCTTTCCTCATCTTCCTGAGAATGTGTCATAAACTTAATCAGTAACTATTTAAAAAAAATGCCACATCCGGTTTCATCTTGTCCGTTATGGACCAAAAGACAATTCAGCGGAATATCATGAAGTCATTTTTTAGTGATGACAACTTCCGTTTCATCTCCGACCCTACACTTATGTTGTATATGTATTGTATTACATCCTCTGACTAGGAAACTTGCCTAGATGTACATAGCTAATCCTATGCATCAATATAAATTGCTACATGAAGAATGAAACAGGTAAAATATGTAAAGAGAAAGTAACTAAAACGTCATGTCGACACCTGCCCTTTCCTTCTTCATTATTTCTAATTGTTGCATAATATTCCATGAAGTGACGCCCTCTGACCACAAAACGAAGCAGATTTTAAAGTTGAGGGGTGTTGAAGAACCTCATGATACATTCTTTCATTATTTTCTGAAATCGCCTCCCGCCCTTTAGCGCAGATTTGTTTGCTACCGTAGACGATAGACATACAAAAATAGACATATAAAATTTTGTCACCTTAGAACAATAACATGGGATTTTGTCGAATGAAATGGCACTGCGTCAAAACATAGCAAATGAACTCCCAAACATTCAGGCTTCCGCCACCTATGTCAAAACCATACAATTTTGAATATTTGTCATTTTTATTATTTAAAGAAAAGCATGAAAAAAATGGAGACATTATTATAAAATTAAGTGTGTCACAGTCAATTACAAAAAGTCGTCGTCATTCTCTTCTGCATGTAGTGGGAGGACGTCGTCGTCACAGTCGTCACTAATGGCAGTCGCAGGTTGGGTCAGTCGTCGGAAAATCGTCGTAGGAGAAGGAGCATCATCTGCGTCGTCATTTCCAGTAGCAGACGATGATGATGACGAGGTCCCAGTAGTCGTCTTGGTGACGTCGTCATTACTGGCTTTTGAATTTGCCTCTTCCTCCTGTCCTAATCCTTGTCCTTTCAAAGTTTCTTCAGGTGCAGGTCTGGTGTCTATGGCGCCGGGGACCCTCTTGTTCTCGGGACACTTGAAACCCTTAGCAAGAAATGGGACGGGGACCGAGGAATCCGAGAGGAGGGAGGACGCTATTGTGGTCATGGAAGGAGGAAGACCTAAAGGTTTCTTAGAAGGGGTTTTCCGTGGAGGAGGTCCACCACGACTGATATGTCCAAGTTTGTCATTAACCGTCACAAATTAAATTCAATGGATTCAGACTTAAAATAATGAAAAGGAGACTTTGCTTTCAACTGCTTGAGTGTCCATGCCAATGGTCTTGGTCTTGCTTCGGTAGACTGCGCATGGAGAGCACATCCTGATGCTCACCTTCTCCATAGGGACCAAAGCCAGGAAGTAATGTCCTTCATGGAGTCGTCATTATATTCATTTAATGTAATACGTCCAGGAGGATAGTGGGTCTTTTTGGCTGCCACCATAACCACCAAAAGCAGTGCAGATTTTGGGAGTGAGACAGTTTAAGACTGGGGTCATAAGGATATGCATATGGCGATACAAAAACGTCTTCTTTCCGATTTTTATGCCCTTTCCTTCTTCATTATTTCAAACTGTTTCATAAGGACTCCATGAAGTGACTTCCTCTGACCACAAAACGAAGCAGATTTTGAAGTTGAGGGGTCTTTAAGAACCCCATGATGCCGTCTTAATTATTTTCTTAAATAGTCTCTCGCCCTTTAGCCCAGATTTGTTTGCTACCCTCAAAGAATAACATGGGATTTTGTCGAATGAAAAGGCACCGTGTCAAGCCATAGAAGCCAACTCCCAAACACTTATTTGAAAACCATAAAATTTTGAACATTTTTCATTTAATTATTTAAAGAGAAACATGGAAAAAAAGGAAACATTATTACAAAGTTAAGTGTGTCATAGTCAATTACAAAAAGTCGTCGTCATTCTCTAATGCATGGAGCTGGAGGACGTCGTCGTCTTGGTCACTAATGGCAGTCGCAGGTTGGGTCAGTCGTCGGGAAATCGTCGTAGGAGGAGCATCATCTTCGTCGTCATTTCCAGTAGCAGCCGATGATGATGACGATGAGGTCCCAGTAGTCGTCTTGGTGACGTCGTCACTACTGGCTTTTGAATTTGCATCTTCCTCCTGTCCTAATCCTTGTCCTTTCATTGTTTCTTCAGGTTCAGGTCTGGTGACTATGGCGCCGGGGACCCTCTTCTTCTCGGGACACTTGAAACCCTTAGCAAGAAATGGGACGGGGACCGAGGAATCCGAGAGGAGGGAGGACGCTATTATGGTCATGGAAGGAGGAAGACCTAAAGGTTTCTTAGAACGAGGGGTTTTCCGTGGAGGAGGTCCACCACGCCCAGCATATGTCTAAGTGGGGTCGGCCTCTGGCAGTTTCCTTAGTCTCCCCCTACCACGTCTTCCTGGGATTGGGACTTTCTGTGCTTCTTCTGACTTATTCTTCTTGAGAAACACTTTGTTCACGGCGGAGGACATTGTTTGTTCCACAGAGTAGGAGGCCTTCATCTTCTCCAGATGAGGCACTTTTTGCAGAGATTCTTCTTCATCGCCTTTTGTCTTGTAGTCCTCCTCCTCTGGCGTCGTCTGAAAATATCGACGTAGATCCGTAAGATCCATGGGATGTAGACAAACTAGGGGATTGGACCCAAAGCAACTCCCACGCAGAACAACTTTCTGGGCCCTTATTGATTTGGACAATTTGAGGGAGGCTATCTGGCCACAGGCTGCCTCCACCTTCTCCACAGGGGGAGGAGGAGCTTTGATGGCTTCTTCAGGATGAGATACGCCTATCTTGGCTTCTTCCTCGTGTTTCTTTTTCTTCATCATCCTCCTTTCCTACTGAAGCGTTAGGAGTTTGTCGTAGGCCGAGTCATCAAGGACCATTGGATCATGATCGTCCTGCCCCAACACCATCGTGGGCTTATGCTGGATTCCTAGGATGGAGGCGAGAGCACTTTGGGGATTGGCTGACTTCAGGCTTGCTTTGGGGGTGTAGCCGGAAGTCCTGGGATAGAAGGGCTTCGGAGAAGGTGATGAGTTGGACAGTGGAGGAGGAGGACGTCTGCTGTCCATCGTTCGAAGGAGGGGCCCTAGGGGGAAAGAGAGAGGTTTAATTCAAGACAAGGAGTGGATGCATTTTTTGGGGATGGTCATTCTGAGACGAAGGATCGCCAGAGGAGAATGGAAAATGTCCACTTTTCTCAAGTGTCACTTATCAAGGGTTGTTAGAAGGGAAGGTTATCTTCCGTTGGGAATACATCTTGTATAAATTCTTTCTGCCTTTTTGGAAATTTTAGTGTGAATCTGACTGCCAAAGATTGTTTATATACGAGCACTCTGTTTTTGCCAAAGTATCACGTGAGGAAATGAAATCTCTTTTTTCCATAATCTTGAAAGGTAAAACCGATGACAAGGAAAGAAAAAGGAATGATGATAACAAAAAAAGAGCATAGCTACATGTTTCCTTTCTTCTTTGCGGCATCTTATCGTCGTCTGTCTGCAGTTCCATGGAATGGAATGCCAATGTGATGATAAGAGAGATTTGGTGGTGGTGGTGATGAGAGGAAATCCCCATGTCTTCTTGTTCAATTTCAATGAAATGAAAGCAAAGCATGATATGCCTTTTCACTTCGTTGTCTGCCATTGCAACGATACACTTGCATGCACATGCTGCTTGTGTTTGGTCGTCATAAACAAAAAATTGCAATATTTTCGTTTATTTTCTTTTCCATCTGTGGTTTTTACACTATGGTGTTTGGTCGTAGGAGACTTTCGGCGAAAGAAAGAAGGCATTTTTTCTTCGAGTCAGTAATAAACGACCGGAAGGGCTTAGTATGTGAATCCTCAACTTTCATTCGATAAAATCCCATGTTATACCATAAAGGAAAAACAACCATGTCTAGGTTGCCGTGGTGACGAGGTCCCGATGGGAGAAAGAAAGAGGTTGACTAATTGTAAGTCAAACAAAAGATATGGAGCATTTTGATGTGACAAAAATGATTTTTTTTTGTAAATACAGATTAAGGTTCCAACAGTATATAATTTTAGTGACAGAGGAACGTCGGCATTTTTGGCTGAGACGAAGTATCGCCAGAGGAAACTGAAAAATGTCGAATTTCGACTTCAAATGAACATTTCGTGACATAACATAAGGCAAAAGTTGTGACAATATCCAGAGCATTTTTCATAATCTCGTCTTTTGCTTCTACCATCGCCTTAAAAAAAGTTAACACTAATTTGTCCCTATAAAATAAGTGTTTTAGAACCTTAATTTATTTGCTTGACCAAACAGCTTCTCTATTTTAGACAAAGTGACTTAGCAAGGGGAGAGTTAGAAGGGAAGGTGACCTTCCGTTGGGAATACATCTTCTATAGAAATTCTATTACCCCTTATGGTACTTTGGCAGCCACAAACTTTAAATGTTTGACGTGTGAAAAAAATTTCATTTAAGAAGCTCAGTTATGGACGCAGTCTCAATCACTTTCATTTGATAAACTCTCATGTACATTTTCTGGTTGTAGATAAAGAGCATAATTGACGACAGACTAGCGTACGCTCCAATACCGTAATTTTCCATATAAACAAAGCAGGATTCTCTATGGGGAAAATTCCGAAAGATTTGACCGGAAGCCCCTTTCATTCGATAAAATCCCATGTTATTAATATTTCCTTAAGGAAAAAACAAACATGTCTGTGCTGCCGTGACGACGAGAAGACGTCGAATGGGATTGGATCCATACATGCAGGTAAGTATAGCCAGTCCAAGTACAAAAATTTTGTGTAAAGGAACCAAGGAGCATCGAAAACATGATGGCTTTCTCCATCTGTATCTTTCACTCGCTTTCCTCATCTTTCTGAGAATGTGTCATAAACTTCAGTAACTATAAAAATACAACATCCATTCTCATCTTGTCCCTTATGGACAAAACGACAATTCCGTGGAATGTCATCCACGAAGTCATTTTTTAGTGATGACAACTTCCGTCTCATCTCCGACCTTACACTTATGTTGTATCAAAAAGCATACAAATTATAAAACAAAAGTTTTGTTGAATGCATGCACAATCTTGAAAGAATGACCGAGAGAAAAAAAGTGGTTCGTACAAGAAGGAGTTGCCTGACGCTTCACTGGGACGCACAATAATTTCGCGAGAAGAAAACAATGGGTATTAAAGATCAACATGACCCCGGCTCTAACATCAACAAAAAATGTATTCTTCATTAAATGGCATTAAACCCTCTGATTAGGAAGCTTGCCTGGATGTACAGGTAATCCTATGCATAAAAATATAAATTGCTGCATGAAGAATGAAACATGTAAAATAATGAAGATGACGTTTTTGTTACTTTCCCTTTATTATAAAGAGAAAGTAACAAAAACGTCATCTCGACAGACTTACCTGCCCTTTCCTTCTTCATTATTTCTAACTGTTGCATAAATACTCCATGAAGGGACGCCCTCTGACCACAAAACGAAGCAGATTTTGAAGTTGAGGGGTCTTTAAGAACCCCATGATGCCGTCTTAATTATTTTCTTAAATAGTCTCTCGCCCTTTAGCCCAGATTTGTTTGCTACCCTCAAAGAATAACATGGGATTTTGTCGAATGAAAGGACACTGCGTCAAAATAACTCTCAAACACTAAGCCTTCCGCCACTTATGTCAAAACCATAAAATTTCGAACATTTCTCAGTTTTATATTATTTAAAGAAAAGCATGGAATAAAATGAACACATTATTACTAAGTTAAGTGTGTCATAGTCAATTACAAAAAGTCGTCGTAATTCTCGTCTGCATGGAGCTGGAGGATGTCATCGTCGTTGTCTAGGTGACTGTCGTCACTAACGGCAGTCGCAGGCGGGGTCCGTCTTCCAGAAATCGTCTTAGGAGGAGCATCATCTTCGTCGTCATTTCCTGTAGCAGCCGATGATAATGAGGTCTCAGCAGTCGTCGTGGTGACGTCGTCATTATTGGTTTTTGATTTTGCATCTCCCTCCTCTCCAAATCCTCGCCCTTTCATTGTTTCTTCAGGTGCAGGTCTTGGGACTGTGGCGACGGGGATCCTCTTCTTCTTTGGATACTTCAGCCCTTGGCAAGAAATGGGTAGGGGACCGTGGAAGCCAAGGGGAGGGAGGACGCTATTATGATCATGGAAGGAAGGTGAACCTGAAGGGGTCACCTTAGGACTAGGACGAAGAGTTTTCCGTGGAGGAGGTCCATCACGATCATCATATGTCCACGTGGGGTCGACCTCTGGCAGTTTTCTTGGTTTCCCCCTGCCACGTCCTCCTGGGATCGGGACCTTCTTCGGTCCAGAAGAAGCTTTTTCTAACTTCGTCCTCAGATGAGACACTTTGTTCACGGCGGAGGACATTCTTTGTTCTACAGAGGAGGCTTTCATCTTCTCCAGATGAGGCACGGTTTGCAGAGATTCTTCTTCATATCCTTGTGTCTCGTCGTCGTCCTCCTCCTCTGGCGTCTGAAGATATCGACGTATATCCGTAGGATCCATAGAGCAGACAACCGATGGGATTGGACTCGAAGGAACTCCCACGCTGGACAACTTCCCGCGCCCTTGTTGATTTGGATATCGATCGACTAAAGCCGCGTCCAAGGTTCCTAATGACCCAATAATAAAAGTGACATGGATTCTTTGCATATGGGTTAAACAAGTTTTGACGAGTGACCACAAACCGAAGGAGATTGTTGAAGCGTCTTCAACCTCACGATGCGGTCTTAATTATTTTCTTAAATCGTCTCTCCGCAGATTTTGTTACCTTAGAAGAATAACATGGGATTTTAACGAATGAAGGACACTGCGTCAAGCCAGAGAATAAAACTCCCAAGACTCCACACCTAAGTCTCCACAAATGTACTCTACATTACTCCACTTCGTGTATGCCGGAGAAGGACTTTGAGAAGGTCTTTTTTCGTATCCCGTAAAAGAAGACCTGTCCTACGGTGAAGTATCGAGACTCACAAAACCACAAAATATTGAACATTTCATAAAATATTATATAAGTATAGCCATAACCAATAAAGTTAAGCGTGTCATATAGGCTATTAGAAAAAGTCGTAGTCGTTCTCTTCTGCATGGAGCTGGAGGACGTCGTCGTCGTCACTAATAGTAATAGCAGTCGCAAGCAGATATATTGCCGTAGGTTCAAGAATAGAACGAGTAGGAGCATCTTCGTCGTCGTCGTTTCCAGTAGTGGTAATTATAATAGCCGATGATGATGATGAGATCCCAGTAGTCGTCGTGAGGCCGTCATTATTGGCATTTAAATTTGAATGTAATCCTCATCCTTTGTAAAGGGTCATTGTTTCTTCAGGAAGGTGGTGGTCTTGTGACTGTGGTGGTGGCGATCCTCCTGGGGCACTTGAAACCCTTGTCATTTCTTGCCAAGGTGACCGCGGAAGCCAAGTGGAGGGATGACCCAATGGTCTTGTAAGGAGGAGGACCGGAAGGCGTCGTCGCCATTGGAAGAAGAGTTTTCCGTGACGAAGGCCCACCACCACCAGCATATATGTCCAAGTGGCGCGTGCCTCTGGTAGTTTAAGTTTTGTTGGCTTGTGTAATTAATAATGCACCTGTGTAATAAATTCTTCTGCCATTTTTTAGTGTAAAACAATTTGTGATACAATACATTTTAATTTGAACACACACTCCTTCGTCCAAAAGACAGAAATTGATCCGTCGTCGCCGACTGTCAAAACGTTTTTGTCAAAGCAAAACGCGAGGAGGAAATGCATCTCTGTTTTCCATACCTAAATTAGTGACAAAGAAAGAATGGTGATAAGAGTTCATAAATTTATGTTTTCAGAGTTCAGAAAAAGTTTAATGCAAAAGCTACATAAAAGATGGAAACGAAAGAAACGAGTGGAAAAAGATCCATTCAAGAAGCTCATTTATTGACGCAGTGTCAATCACTTTCATTTGATAAAATCTCATGTTAATTTTCTGGTTG
>JAQGCL010000437.1:0-14256 GCA_034699605.1 Isotomiella paraminor | reverse complement strand
ATAGCGTCAAGGCCTCGCACGCTTCCATAGAATTTGGATCTTTTCACTATTTTGGATAGAAGCTCGATAATTTCCCTATAGGCATAAAGTGGCGCAATGATGAATATGAAAAATGCAGCCAACAACGGAGTTCCAATAATGCACGACAATGGCAGTAAACCGAAATGCAGCCATGGTCGCCTAGGGCCTTTGGCGTCTTTGGGCAGGAGCGAAGTCGCTTTAACTTTATCCTCCATGTTCGCCAACAAGATTAAATGTGGAGTGAGTATGAATGATTGTAAACCCTTTTGAACAAAGTGAGATGCAACATTATTCCTTGTTTGTAACTTGTTAAAACTAAAGTATCGTGGGAAAGTTTGTAAGCTATATGTGAACTTCTGTTCACGGCATTATTAACACGGAACAATTCATTTTTATTAATTTTCATAGATTTATGAACAATGTCTGTAAGTTAGATAAAGTGAAAGGAAGGGTTAATCGATTTTTTTAAAATAACATTTTCATTACTTCGGTTGTGCTTCAGAAAACTAGATTAGATTTAAATGTGGGGTTAATTGACACCACCACCACTGCTTCTATATTATGGCCAATGTACCATCGTCACCACATTTAGTGTGACCTACAGATATAATGAGAAAGACAAGAATAGGTATACGACTTTGTTGTTTAACTTAATGACTAAGAACCATAATATTTAGTCCACAGAGATCTGGTCTTTTCCATTATTATTAGTAACTAGGATTCTTCTTTTGTTTTCTTTTGTAATTGTGGCTTCGTAGTCTCCATCATCCGAGTCAGAGCGCAGATCTTCCTCTTGACCTGAAGAATTTGCATCATCCATGTGTACCAATCCCGAGGGGCTTATGAATGGTTTGAAATCAGTGTCAAAATGAACTCTTAAATGACCCTTCAGAATTTCTTTCTCATCCGAGGAAAAGTCACAAAACACACACTTTTCCTTCTGTCCAGATCCATGACAACTGCTGTGTTGACTCATTGCTACCAACGATGCTGTTCGGAAGGGGCATTTGTCGCAAGCCCGAGTAGTTGGTAGAGATTGGGAAGGAGTTGAAGGATTTATACTGGACTTTGGAACTTTCAAAATCAAAGGAGGCACCTGAAGACAGACAAAGAATTAAAATTATGTTCTGATCAAAAGTGGAGTTGAATAAAAACCACTTACTTTATGGGCAATGGTAGGAACTTCCGGTTTCACATCGACTGTCGCTTCCTTATCCTTTTGCGCTTGGACTTTGTTAATCTTGCTAATTGGAGTGGCCACCAATTGTTCCTTTGTTACGTTGGCTTGATTTTCATGTTTTTTAAGGTGCTGGATAAAATTGGCATAATAGGTAACAGAATAGTCACACACAGTACACTTGTAGCGTTGGTTTGATCCGTGCAACCCAATATGAACTCTGTACTGATCCCTTTTCTCAAAAGCAGACGGACACTTGAAGCACTTGTACCGCTTACTCTTGATTTTCCCATTTTTAACGTAAGTAGGATAGTTGAATGCAGGATTTCCCTGGTACGCTTGCGCCACGGACATGTCATCTAAGGTTTTTGCAGGTTCAATATATTGTGAGTGATGAGGAACTACTGTAGGAATTTCATTATAAAAAGAAGATCCATGTTCATCTTCGTCGTCTTGTCCCACGTCCATTAACACTTCAACCCCAGGAGAAAGCTCGACTTCTGGTTCGATCGTGACTTCTGAACCTGCGTGAAGAATCGAGTGTAACGTTAAATTATTCTGTGACTCTGCTCCAAAGTCACAATGACGACACTTGTATCGAGTTTGTCTTCCATGATTGTTAGAATGTTGCAAAAACGTGGCTATGCTGTTGAAGCGAGCTGGACATTTTCTGCAAGGGATGGATGCATCAGCCAGTGAAAAAGAACTGTTTGTAGTTGTTGTAGAGGTGGGTGAAATGGTAACTGGTTTTAGTTTCTTAAATGAATTTAAGGCAATTTCCACTCCTGAAGGGCGGGCTGATGGGCGATGTTGACTAGCCATGGCAGACTTGGTGGCATTATTTGTGGACAAATTTTTAGGGGCTACTTGATACTGTCCTTGCAATAGCATTTGAGTTTTTTCCTGGTAATCTTGCGAGTGGACTTTCATGTGTGACATTAGATGAGGAACTTGTTGTCTGGCAGAATAGGAACAAAGCTCACATGTGAACTCGTTTTCTTTCTGGTGAAATGTATCATGAATCCGCAGCTCTTTTTCATAAAGGAAACGGGCAGGGCAGTGGTCGCAAAGGTACAAAAGAGGGACTGGTGAAGCACCACCATCCTTTCTTGCTGGTTCGGTCTTGGTTCCTGTGTTGAGACTAAGGTTTAGAGCAGTAGCATTATCCGATTTCAAATCATGCTGCTCTTCATGCTCAGTCAAGTCTTCCACTCTTGCGAATATTAGTGGACATAATTTGCAACGAAACATGCTATACGGACGTCCGCCTTTCCACATAAGCACTTTTGGATGAGCACTGGCTGTTCGGGAATTATCACAGGAACCGTCGGACTCTGACTCGTCATACTGCGGTTCCACTTCGGGGTAAAGACCAAGTTCTTCATCCTGATGTTCTTGCTCCTGGAAGTGAACTCTGATGTGCTGATGAAGAAGGTGTTTGTGGCTTACTCTGTAGGAGCATTGAGTACATTTGTACGGAGCGGATGCTGTCGGGTTTGGTATGTGAAAGCGCTTGTGATAAATAAATTGTCCTTTGCTGTCCGTCACTGCAATAATAATGGTAAAGTTAGTAATTAGTAAAAAATCAGTAAGTAAAGAGCCATCTCAATAGTGTGGCGTGGGTAAGCAAGTAAAAAGTACCATAAGGACATTCGCTGCAGTGATATTTCTTGTAAACTATGCCGTACTGAACACTTCCTTTGGGCGGCTTTGTGTGAATTTCTTCTGGCAGAATTAATGTTTCGTCTTTACTTTCCACTATTTCCTCATCCGAATGTTGGTTATCAAAATGTTCCGCCGCATTCTCATGGTGTCCATTAGCGTCCGTATAACTTTCCTTTTCTTGTCCCCAGCACTTGGCATAATGATGCATTATAGCTGCACTTGAATTAGTGGAATAGGAACATCTGTCACATGTGAATATAGACCCTCGTCCAACCCCTATAAAGCACACATTGAATTGTATAATTAAAACAACTTTTGGAAGCACTCTTCATTCGTACCTTGTGCAGTTCCTGGAGCACCAGACGAATTCTTGTTAGAAAACTGGTCAAAACTCTTGCCTTTATGAATTTCATTAATGTGAAGAATAACTTGTGCCTTGTTCCAGTGTCTACAAAATTACATAAGATTAGCATAGTACCACTCTTTGTCTTGTCCATGTAATATGGTGCTTACCTGAATGCACATTTTTTGCACTTCCATGTCGGTTTGTTGTCGGGCACATGTAAATACTTTCCATCCTCACTTGGGACTCTGAAATTAGATGTAATTTTTGGAATAGGGGTGACTGTTATTTCACGACCAAGGCCATCCTGTAAAAAACAATTTAATAGAATTGCCGCAATCTATATTGCAATATTTTTCAATTTATAAGTACTAACCATGTTGTGCAAAATTTCCCCACCAGCCAGCATATTCTTTTCCACAAACGTTCTTCCCCCAGAACCTTTTGAACCTGTCAATGGAGTGCCAGGAGGAAGCGGAGATATCGTTATGATTGGTTTGAGCATAGGAAGAGCAGGCGAGGATGATGCTGCTTTCCTCTTTCCCAGAGCTCCCGAAAGAATCTCGTTTCTAAAGGAACCCAAATTATGTCCTCCACCATGAATGGAGTACTCCCCTAGTCCTAAGGTGGAGTGTGGTGATACGGATGGGGCCTTTGTCAGTTTAGGCATTGCCATGGACACTTCATTTGTCTTCGTCGCTGGCCTTTTCACTTCTGGTGACAACGGAATCTGCGAAATGTCCACATCAGGTCGTTTACTTGCAACCGTGGAGCAATCAGGAAGCTAGAAAAATAAAATCATAAAATCATTGTTTATTGTTTGGCTATTAATGTTATTACAAACGGGGGAAAATTATGGCAACCAACCTTCGCGTCTGCGTTGTAAGTAACATCCATGGGCACTAAATATCGGTCGTATTTTCTGTAATTCCTTTCCCCACTTTCATCAATTAGTAGCACTTTAGCCTTCGAATGGCTGGGATCTCGTGTTGTCTTAAGTCTTATGTGTTTAGTGATGTCCCATCTCCAGTTTGATCTTAAAGTAGAATAAAAGTTAAGCAACAGTCCCATGCATGACCAAGTGAACGGACTTACCGGTACGAACACTGAGAACACTCAAAGGGCTTTTTGTTATAATGACCCACAATATGGACATGAAATCGGCCTGTAAACCAAAGTTGAATGAAATTCATGAATAAACATCAACACCATTATTTCCTAATACTTACTTGCAGTTGTGGCCCAGAACTGGCAATTTTTCTCTGGACACTGGTACACTTTTCGAGACTTTGTTATCTGAGCACCTGGCGAGGGTGTAGCTGAGTTTGAAATGCTCAATTCATCAAACTGCTGGGGATCTCCTTCGTCGATTTGCAACTCTCCATTATCATCTCTGTCATCCCATTCATTGCTAGCTTCGTTCCAAACAAAAATCTGCTGTGAGCCCTGCTCATCTGCATTCTGGTCCCGGTCATCTTCCTCGTCTTGTTCCAGGTTTTCAGTACCCAAGCATCTCTGAGCCTCCTCGCATTTTTTCAAATGATGCATGAGATCAATGCTGCTTTTGCACCTGTGCCTACAGTATTGGCAACGTGTGGAGTTGGACAACAGGACTTGGGAATCGGCTGAGACTGAGTGTGACATGGTCGACGTGGTAACTCCAGATGACCCGCCACAAGCGTCTTGGTTACCCCCTGATGAAGTCAACTTTTTCGTCAATTTATCAAAAAATGAGGTGCGTCGTTGTGGCATAAATTTTCTGTGACCGGACAACGCGTTTTCCCCAGTTTGTGCATCTCCTTTCGCCGTTCCCGTTGGCACAGGAAAAAGACCCAAATTTGACAAAAACACTGTTTTCTCAGACGTTTCATCGCCATCTCCGCATCCTTGGGGTTTGTCTTCTAATTGTACCTTTTGAAAATTGTTGGAATTGCACTGCTCAGTTATTTTGTTTTTAGGAATAGGAATCAAACTGGGCATCGGTTTTATAGTTGAGGTGGCTATAATTGGAGAGTTCTTGATGAGGGTTGGCATTTTGTCCCCAGTAAGCTTCGTTTTCAAGATAACGTCAGCCTGTTCAGGCACCTCTGTCGGCACAGCACAATCCTCATATTCATCAACCACCATGTCATCCTGAAACTGTTGTGGATGCCGCTGCATGATGTGATAATTTAGTCCGTCTTGTGATAAGGCGTTGAAATTGCAGCGTCTGCACTTGTAGAATCGTTTTTTCATCAATAATCTCTTCTCATTTTGTTGTCGAAGGCCTGCTCCTAAACGTTTAAGTGGACGAATCGTCATACCGCTGTCTCTGACACTGTCATCAGTGTCGACGTCGACAGCACTCAACCCAGCATTGAGATAGTACTCCTGAACCGCTTGTGTGAGATCCGTGTCAAAGAGGCCAGTGGCGTCTTCGTTCAGACTAGTTTGATAATTGACGTTTTTGGTGGTGGTTGGAACTTTCTTGTTATGACTAATATGAATATGACCAGATCCTGTGGGAGAGGTGGTGGTTGAGGTTGGGGCAGAGGGCACGCCTCTGAACTGTGCCATCACGTCTTCTGGTACGTCGTTGTGATGGTTCTGCACATGACTGCAATAAAGAAAGACAATATGTCTTAGAGTACCCCTTTCACGCTTAAAAAGATACCTTACCTAGTGAGACTTTGTCTCGTCTCGCAGGAGAAGTTACACAGTGGACATTTCATGCTACCTTCATACGTATGATTCTTCATGTGTCTGTCCAAGTTCCACGTGTACTGTGTGCGAAAGTCACAGTACTCACACTTGATAAAGGGCATGGAGTGATACTTGACGTGCTTGGTGAAACGGGCTTTGATAAAGGTTACGTAGCCACAAGTGGGGCACGTAAGTTTGCGAGAATTGCATGAGAAGCTTTTGTTCTTTGGCTTCGTTTTCACTTTTTTCCCTGCCATGACGATGACTCAGCTTGGCTCAATCTGTAACAAGGAAAACAAATAACGTCATATTTACTTATCTTTACGAATCGATACGAACGTTGGAAAGGAATTATTATGACAAATCAAGAAAAGACTTTTCTATCACCAGGTATGGACTGGACAAAGTACTGTTAATTAGACAGGCTTCAATAGACACCAATGATGCAAAGGGGCACTATGAGACAGCACCTCAGAAACTTATCGTGTGCCGTTCTTCCTAAAACAGACTCCTCTTCGCTCTTGGGAAACTCGACTTCGACTGTCTCTGTTTCTTTCCCCGTAGCTCCTTCCACCACCAGAACAATAACCTACAGAAATATTCTTCCACTACTTTCTCCTCGTTTCAATCGATCGTATTCGTCTTCATGTTCCTCCCGTGCCAACACAGAGCTTCGTCCTCCTGTGTCGTGCCAAGGTGAACTTGAAGTGACTGGCTAAGACTGTGTGTATCCTCTACACTCTCCAACCAAGCCAACCTTCCACTCTCTCTTAACGTAGCGTTTGGATGGGAGTGGCCCCAGCTGTCAATTCTTCCTTCAACTCAGTTATACTCGCATTTTTCTAAAAAGACTGAAATGATGAAGAGGAGTTTGCTAGAGCACGAAAAACATTGGCACTACTGACGTTGCCGCTGCCAAAGTATACAGAGACTTTCACCATATACAGAGTATTTGGCTAAAAATCTTGTCCTAATCGCTTGAAGTCATAACGACGATGAGAGGCAAGCCTCCAGAGATGTTCTTACTTCCGTTTGCTTACACAACCGATGGTTTTTTACGTCCTCCTTATCATAAAAGCCTTCAATTTTTTACTAACTTTCATTCCTCTCCTTCCTAATTTCCGAAAAACCAGGAAGAAACTAGGTCACATCACAGACTAAGAGAAAATGCTCAACCCGTTAAGACAAGAAGCTTAAGAGACTGATTCCTGACGATGATGCGGGATGGGAAAAAGAACAAGAAAACGTATATACTCGTACACATGCAGAAGGCATCGAATCGCTATTGTGCGAATAATGAGTTGGGCATGCTGTGGAATTTTTTGTCATAATAATAGCAGAAGCAGGTCCATTACAGAATACTGCTGGTTGCTAAAACGAAAGATACTTTTACAACAAAAGATACATGAGGATACAACTTTAGCATTCAGTATTCCTTGTTCTCGGCTTCAATCCAACAACAAAAGTCGTCGCATCACCATAGCTCACATACCCACAGATCTATCCGTCTTAAACAGTCTCAATCAAAAGGTTCAAAACAGCAAAAGAGGTTGTTGATGCCAACGCCAACAAACACACCAAAGAGATAAGAAGATCAAAGAAAGAGAGAGAGGAAAATATGGGATTCTCTCACAGCAGAAGAGAACAAGAACAAATAAGCACAAGACGATGATGACGACTATGTGGTGGAAGCCAGGCTCAAATCAATAGCATTCTCTCACTCTTTTTGAGGTCTTCCTATAGACCATCATCATCATCCTCGCAGATAAACGGTGCCAAAAACAGGAAGCACTTTTACTTTCTCAAGAAATTTAAAAGTTTCCCTATGCCAGCCTCTTCTTCTTCCTCGTGTGAAATCTTTGGGATTTCTGTTTTATGCGCATAAGCTAAGCATTTTCTTCATGCCTCCTCTTCCTGCCAGCAGCCAGCAATGGCAGATGCTCTTATCAGCGTCGTCGTTTTGTACACGGGCTTGAGAGTTTACGAAGGACAAACCCAGCAGCCAACAAAAAGACGAGGAGAGTTCAGAGCCAAGCGTCTTCTTGGCCTCACGACATGACATTATGAAGAAGAAGAAGAGAAGGATGGATGACTGAATTCGCAAATTGCTCTAATTTTAGCAATGTCTGAGTAAAACGCATGTGTGGAGAAGAAGGAAGAGAGTGAAATATGTAAACCACGTTAGCCAAATCCTAGTCCACCATGTGCATTCATTATACAAGAGCAATTTCAATTGAATATTTGCCATCCGCTTCTCCTGGTCGTATTTTAACTTTAACCTTACTTTTGCCTATGATCAAAAATTCAGAGATTGGGAAGGAAGGATACGCGATTCCACAAGCCATCATGATGTTGATGTTGATGTTGATGCCAACATCATTGGATTGAGGTTGGGAGCAGAAGAAGAATGAAACTCATCGCGTGGACATTTACATTGTTTGCAATTCCCAGTCACGAACTAAAAGTGAACTTTTTGCTTTGCTATTTCTAAAACATGCAAGGAGGAATCCAATATTCAATTCAACTTTTATAGAAAATGAAATGAGGTTATTCCATCCATATCCAAGCAGCAGCAGCCGAAGCCGAAGGGAAACGGCGACGTGGTATAATTTTAGTACACCTTCAACCTCTTTTATTTATTTTGCGCAATAAGGAAAACCGAGGTTAGCACCCACCAATAGTCATAACAATAATTATTATGAAGAAGGAATAAAACACAATCCTGCATAAATGACTCCTTCTTCATAATTGTTCCACCCTTCAACCTAATTCTTCTGCCAGGTTAAGAAGTATGCCTCTGCATCTTTTTATTCTTTTAGCAACACATTCAAATCAGTTAAATTGAAAGTGGTACAAAAATGATAGCTTACACAAAACCAAAAAAGATGCCGATAGAATCTATAAATGCAGGTGAAAGTGAAAGGATTTTGCTTTCACTTTCAAGTTGTGATCAACTCTAATCAGATCATTGATGATGAAATCCTGATCTGCATGATGCATAGTCATGTCGTTAAAAGAACGGCTAAAACGAAGGAGGAAATGAGTCGAATCTGTTTCATACCGTACCTGAAAATTTTCTACCTTTCTTTGTGCCAAGGGAAGAAGGAGAGCGGATGGATGAATGTGATGTTCGGAATGGAGAGGAAATGCAGAGGAGGATTTATTCATGGCCTGTGAGTATTGTACAAGGAAAGCTACCGTGCCATACGAGACGAGACACGTCGTCACGGCTCAAACCAAACCTACATCATAGCCACTACCACCTACGTGAAGGAGCAAGGGGACCATTGGGAGGAGAGGAAATGTGCCTTCTGGTTGTGTTCGTTGGGTGGTGGTGACGCAAAAAGGAAAAAGAGTTTCACTAAAAGCAGAGAAAGCGTGTGCAGAAGACGTTGAAGACTCATGCGAAGGAAAGAGAAGAAGGGAAAAAGAAAGTGAGGAGAAAGCATGAAAAGGTTGATGCGGTAGGCAGGCAGAGGTGTTGTTGTTGCAGATAGACGTAGACGTAGGCAGTTCTCTGTGATGTGAAGAAGATGACAGTGTGACACTTTCTCCGTACAAATGTACCTACCTATCTACATTTGGCCTTGCCTGTGTACAGTGTACACTCATCTCTTTCTTCCTTTACCATTTTTGGACCACCAACGCGTATTTCCCAGAAAGAACTATCAATCAAAGTCTTGACTGCATAAAACGTTTGGGCAGGCAAAAACGTAATGTGGGTAATATAGCTATGCTATTGCAAATCCGAATCCAACACAGCTTAACTTTACGGGGAAGAATACATGTAAATTGAAACTTCCTTGAAAGTCAGTTCGACTCGTTTGATCCAATGCATCGTAATCAAAAGAAGTGTACACATACATTTAGCTGCAGTAATAAAATATGCAACGATTCCTGACCTGATTCATCATGCACCACGTAATCTCCTGACAATGAATCATCCTGATTTACCCATCATCTGACCCCTCGCATAGAAAAAGAGAAGACTTACTTGGTCCACATTTCAAAAAGTTGAGTGTTAAAAATTGCGCAGCCACCAAACTAAAGTGACAGGTCACGTCACAAATACCGAGTAGTAAACAACCACGACTGGGTACAAAATAATCAACCAATTAAACTGACTCTTTCCTTATGTCTTTTGATTCGCACACATTCAACATTGCCAACAACCCCAAACTTAAGAAAGTCTTCCTCTTCCTTTACCACCGCATGAATGTTTGCAGGCTGGAGGAGGAAGGAAAACGTAGGAGTTGTGCTTCTACTATTAGAGGATTAGCGAATTCTGCATAATACATTTCATTGCCGTAATCATGACGCACGGTCTTATATTCCTCTTCCACGTATTGACTCTGGGTTAGGCGATGCTGGTGAAAATTGGAAATCCTAGACCACATCTTCCTCCTCCAGTCTTAACCAAGTGGAGTTCAGTTATCGATCATTCTTTTATTATTAGTCATGCCATATCCTCCTCTTCTTTCAACACCCTCTCCAATACCCACCCACCCTCCAAGCAAACAAAGATAAATAAACGCAGAAATAAGCATCATCAATGCAAAAATGATATGGTCATCAAAATATGAGTAAAGAAAGGACACGGAAACCTCTAACTGTAACAGATTCAGCAAATAAAGATTGGCCTCACGAATAAATTATGCCATTCTCGCGGAAGAACATTCTGCAGCATCCAATGCTTGAGTTGAGTTGTATCCATTCAATGGAGGTACTCGCCTCGTCATCATCACATCACTCAAGTTGTCAGCAAAGGACTAATAGAAAACTATTCTCTCTTCTCTGGTTATTATAATTACTAACTAAAACTAACTATGCGCTGCTGCGAATATTATCGGGGAGAAGAAGAGTGCGGTAATGGAGTCATAAATAAAGATATATTAGTCATCCAGTTGGTAGATACATAGATATGAGTTGGTTATCTCTCTCCTCTTCTACCTCCCTTATTCTACGTGGACGCTGACGACGACTAAACTTTTAATAACGACAAATATGGACGACGAATGAATGGTGTCGAGCATCAGCAAACCCAAGCCCAAACGAGTGGGGAAGCTATGGAAATTACAATTATCCACTTTATCATCATCGTGTGCAGGAGGATGAGAAGACCTACTTTCTGCGTGGAAAAATATAATGTGAGGATGATGACGAGGATCGTGTGTTGTTGAAGCCAATGATGATGAAGGTGGTGCTTATGTTGATGACATGACAGGTGTATTGTATTTATTCAGAGTGGGTGAAGGTGAAGCAAAAGCATGAAGCTTGTATTTTTGTATCTTCTTCCAGGCAAAGCCAAAAGTTGCAGAGATAGTGCTCTACCATAGAGCACCTCTACCAATTAATATTACGCCACTCTACTACCACACGGTATGTTGGTGATGATCTCTGATACGAATCTGTCTGTATGTCTCCATAATATTCCTCAACCACCTTCGTTTCGTCAACAACCACTCTCTCGACTTCCAAAAGCCAAATTAATCATCATCCTCATAACCGAACTGAACTGGATTGGCCACGGCTTTCATGAGAATCTCTTTTAAACAGGCAAAAATTTAACTTGGCGAATGCTAATGCTGCTGTTGCAGAAGAAGAGTAGATAGAAACAGATCCCACCCGAAAGAAACCACCGGATGGAGGATATATGGAATATTCAACGTCGTCATAATCACCTCCATAAAAGACGCAAAGTACACTTCTTTTCTTTGACGACGAGGGAGGAAGCTTCATAATGACGATAACATTATGACACTGCGACATTTGTAGATGGTTACGACATGGCTTTGTATTCGGTGACACGAATACGCCTACCCTTTCCTACTATGCACAATTTCCAAATCACATCTTCGACAACCTCTCTTTATTCTGGCTTAATATTAGATAGAAGATGCTCTACCACCTCACCTTTAATTTGATGTCGCATTAAAGAGAAGAGAATGATGCACATGCAATTAGCAAGTAAAAGTAATTACGGGAAAGGCTCTGACTTCACCTGTTTCATATTTTACTGAAGACACTTAATTTCAGGCGCTGCTGTTATGGAATGGAATGAGTAGTGCTTATGCTCATCAAATTTAATGCGTACGTTCACGAGAACAATAATCATCAATGTCAGACTCAATGACGACCCCAATGACAGGCAGGCATCATGAAACAGAGAGGAATCATCAACATGGACTCTATTTAACTTTCAGAGACAGGAAGAAATCAAATCATTTCATTATGGCGTGAAGATAGGATAGGATCGAATTCCAAATTTGCCAACGACTTCAATTAATTCAGATGTACATAAACAGCAAGGTTTGCACAATTTGAGGAAGAAAGGGTCAAAATGTAGGAGAACAAGGTCTACAAGAAGAAAAGAAAGAGAAGGAAAAGCTATGTGAGAGGTGGGACAAAAGTTTAAGATGAGAATGGGCCATGAAATATCCATAATATCCTCGGACTTTTAAGGTGAAAGAAGCTTTAATTAGCTCTAGCATTATTATATGACCTATTCACTCATTGCAACACAAGAAGAGCGAGCCTCATTTTCATTTTGCAATAAATATAGCACACAAAAGACTTCTTCTCCGTGAACGAACACACACAAGAGGAACAGTAGTAGTAACCTGGTGCAAAGAAGTGAGACCTTGAGACTCTGAATTAAGACACAGGAAAACATGAAAGATTACCAAATACTATTATAACCGCAATTACCTAACACATTTACCTGCCATGTACGTACGTAATATGTATAATATGTTCACATCCTCCTCTCTTAAAAGCTTTAACACTTGGAAACTAAATTGAAATCGGTCACTACGACCTCTGAACTCTGAACTTGGTGCATATCATCGTCGGAAATGCTTTTTTTAAAGAACAGAGAGAACCTCGACCTACCTATGTATCTTTACCTCTTCAATTAATAATCATGTACAATTTGAATTTTAGACTGGTTTAAACTCACCAAACAAACAAACAAATTGCCTTCTCTTCACCTTAATAATGTGTAGATTTAGATTATCGTGTTGTTTTCCCATAAGATGTTGTTTCCCAGAATTAATTACCACCATGGTTTATTCCACTAACTTTAAAAAGCTCTTCTACAAGAAGAGAGTCAAGTTCTCCACAGCAAAGCAGAAATGTGGCCTAGATGATATAAACAACAACGCGTGCCTCAGGAGAGGAAGATGGGACGCTTGACATATGGCCACTCTTTGTTCATGAAATTCAACTAAAAACTGAAGCAGACAATGATAATTACTCAATGATTATGACCACGAGCACTTCCATCCGTCAACGCCAAGTAACTTTAACATTCATGAACCTTTCTCACTTACTACCTTCTGGATTAGATGATGGATTCTTATTGCAACCTTCTCTTCTCCTCAATATATAATATGCTGACTGACACTAAAAGATTTTACAACTCCACTCAATAATTTAGGTCGGCATAAAAATAAAATTCACAACTGGTGCCCCTCCCTCCTCCCTGCCTCTCAATCAGGCAGGAAGCATGCATGTAGCCTTGCTAATTAAATGACAATAATAATACAATCATAATAAAATAATGAATGACTTTACTTCATGCAACGCAGACATAATCTCTTGTCCTGATTTGCAGGATCACAATGCACACCCGAGAATGAAAGAATGTGAGGAAGAAGAAAGAAAGAAGAGAGATAGATAGTGACTGTGAGACAATTGAATAGCGGTCGTCGGTGCATGACAGACAATGGAGAAGATTCTCATGAAGAACAACTCACCTGATCTAGTTGACGTGGACGTTGACAAGGCGACGTGGCCGTGACCAATGCTGGAACTGTGTGACTCGTCTTCTTTTCCAATGATGATGCCGATGCCTTCTTTTCACGCGTGCGCTTCAGCTCCACTGGGACAGGCTTTGGAACGTGGCTTTGGAACGTTAAAAGATGAGGTTTTGTCAAAGACGTTGTCTCCTCTGCAATAACAAATTATGCAACAGTCAAGAAATTAAGATTCTATATCAAATCCTCCACAGCTTCACTTACTCTGCTTGCAATGTTTACTCTCTCTGCTGCTGCTTGTTTCTGTCTGAGCTGAGGTGGGAAAAGTGCGACTCCTCTCTGCGTTGCTTTTCCTTTCTTTCTTTCTTTCTTCCTTATCTCTGCTTGCTTGCTCGTCTCGTCTGAGTGAAAAAAAGGAAAGGAGGGAGACGGACGAAGCCGGCCAGCAGACCAGACCCACAGGCTTCCTTCTGTCTGACCAACAATGACTGACTGAATGAATGGAGAAACGAGGGGGAAGCAGAAGAAGACTCCGAAGAGAAAGGCACAGAGACAGGAAAAGAGAGGGGAGCCTCCTTTCTTTCGTAAGTCTTTGATGATGCTGGAGGAAC
>JAQGCL010000436.1:0-14261 GCA_034699605.1 Isotomiella paraminor | reverse complement strand
TCATCATCATCACTGCTGCTTTCTCCACTTAAGTTGTTGCTGTGAGAGAGCAACGGAATCGAGCTATGCAACCTTTTTTGCTTCTCTCAAATGGAACGAACCAAACCAAACACACAAAGCACAAACATCGAGCAAGTCATAGGAATAGGAGAAAGCAATACGAGAACAGATGAAGAACCAAGAGCAAAACAACAAATATTCAGTCAAATTGCGCATTTATTCATAATTTAATCGTTAAAGTCTGTAAACTTGTGACTTGGTAAGTAAACTGAAACTTCCTTTGGTAGAGATTTCTGTGTATGTATCTCTAATTCGTCTTGTTTTTTTTATACTTTAGATGCTCCAGAAGAGTTGACAAGTCAAGTAAATCATTGAACCTCACACTAGAATCTTGTTGAACTCCTTTTGCTTTTTGACGAGGAGAATGCGAACAAGTGCTGACTAAGAAGACAAAGGAAAGAACTTTGGTCACCCAGGGCAGGGCTGTTGTTGGTTGCCGCAAGGTCAAGAATTCTGTAATCATGATGGAGAGTTGTGACGCTGTTGAGCGTGAATTGGACAAAGTCCTCTTGAAGTTCGGAGCAGTCTCTGAACATTTTGATAGGACCCTTGGGAAGCAGCTGGACTTTATCACAGAGCTCAGGGATCAATTTGAACAAGGTAAGGTTCTTCGGATAAGGAAGTGGATGTGCTAATTCTAATTACTGTTTGGGGGTAGTTGGAGATGATTACATGTTGACGTCCACTCAGTCCTCGATTGTTGCTACGGCCATCACTTCCATCAGGGAGACGGTAGGGAGGATAGCGACGGACCATCGGGACTTGCACAGTAGTGTGTCGAAAGTCGGGAAAGCAATTGACAGAGTGAGTGTGATATTTAGAAACCTATGGAAACCTTAAAGACTCGTTTTTCCCATTGTAGAATTTCAATCCTGACTTTGGTGCAATTACAAGAAATGGACTTTTCTCCGGAGAGAGGGCCAAAATACTTACACAGGTTGTATGCCAGCATTTATACCGACAGGGCATGCTGGATATTGGAGACGGATTATGTAAGGTGGGTCGTCCCTCATTGATAAACGAAATGCTGGTATAGGGTGATGACGATGAGGAATTATAATTTGTAATTTGCAGGAAGCCAATCTAGAGCTGGATGGACAGTACAAAGAGCCTTTCATAGAGTTACATAGGATTCTAGAAGCCCTCAAGCAACAAGATTTAGAACCTGCTTTAAAATGGGCAGGAGAGAACCGTGAAGCGTTGACAGCTCAGGGCTCAAGCTTGGAATTTAAGTTACATCGTTTAGCGTTTTTAAACTTAATTAAGAGAGGTAAAGAATGCCAGAGTGAAGCTATTTGTTACGCGAGAACAAATTTTAGTCAATTTGTACGCCGTCATGAAAAAGGTAAGTTTTGAATACTGCCATCCTTGTAATTTGACTCGCCATTAATGATTCTGTTGACTGGGAATTTCTAGAGGTGCAAACACTCATGGGGTGCCTTCTTTACGTCCCTTGGGGGCTGGATGCATCCCCTTACGCCAACCTCTTCGACAATGGCTTGTGGGACGATATTCAGGATACTTTTACAAGAGATGCTTGTTCCCGACTTGGACTGTCTGTCGACTCTCCTTTGGCAGTTTGGTACAACTCTTTTACATTAATGTTAGCCATGACAATGGTTTGATAATTGCAATCGGTTTAATTCATAGTTTCGCCGCTGGTTGCACAGCCCTCCCTGCCCTTTTAAATATTTGTCAAGTTATGCAGGAAAACCAAGTGAGTAGCATTTGGAATGGGAAGGATGAGTTACCGGTAAGTCAACGAAAACATTTCCTGGCAATAGATTCATCATTTGGCATAAGGATTCTATCAAATATTCTATCTTACAGATTGAAATCGATCTGGGAAAAGAGTTTCATTACCATTCTGTCTTTGCCTGTCCTATCTTAAGACAACAGGCGTCAGAATCAAACCCTCCTATGAGACTGACGTGTGGACATGTCATCTCAAGAGACGCTCTGCACAAACTAGCTTCCGGAAACAAGTAAATATCATTCAATGAAAAATTTGAAGTTCCAAAGGATGTAATAATCTAATCAAACAATGGTTATCTAGATTAAAGTGTCCGTATTGCCCTGGGGAACAGAATCCAAACGAAGCTCGCCACATAACGTTTTGAACCTTTCCTTCAAGTAAATATCCCTACAGCAGCCAGACTCCAACAAGACGGTTATTGATGACTTTCAAATATCGCTACGGCAACCAGGCTCACACTCAGCAAGACGTCTATTGTTGACTTTCCAATACCCATATATCTTCCAGACTCCGACGGCTACTACTACAGCAAACAAACCATGTGAATCAGACGTTTTGCAATATCCAGACTCGGACTCCAAGAAGACGGCTATACCGACGACTTTAAAGTATCAGTTGTATATCGCTTAAATTTTTTGAATAGACTTATATTTTGTAGGTTAGTCGTCGTTGTAAAGCTTATGAAGTCGGACTTCTACCGCATTGTTTTTATCCGCAATTTTTTTGAAAATTCAGTGTCGATTTGACCTTTTTTGTTGTGAATTAATTAAACCGAAAACCCAGGTCCTATTTTTTGTATAAAATAATAAAAAAAATCAAAGCAACCACCGGAGTTTTGTTTTGTGTTTTATTCTCTCAATGAAAATAAGATTTAACTTAATAACAGTAACAATGACACTTTGAAAAATAGTACTACTCAAGAATTTCGACTGGTTTGAATACAATCACACTGTATCGCTTCAAGTTATTATCGTATCATATAACATTTTTGATTTTGAAGGAGGAATACAATGAATAGCCTGATTTAAATTCTTAGAGTGACGGTAGCAAAAAAATACGAATGGTTGTTGTATCCTCCTCTTCTTGTAGACACTGTATGTATGTAACAATAATTTTTTGAACACAGATTACCATGGTATACACCACTTGAAGGAATCCCATTCATATAGTAATTATCTCTCATATGTGCGATTTAGTAAATGTAAGAGTGTTGACGCTTATTGAAGTACCTGATTACAGTAATTAATTAAATAACGGTTTTTTCTGACGAGGACGAATGGTATCGGCTTGCTTTCTGTACAGTTACTACACAATCACATTATATTATGACTTCCGTTCATTTCCTGAAGATCCTGGAGGGTAGAATCCTGAGAATCCTGAGAATGTTGGCGGAGGAAGATTTTGAGCCTGCATTAAGAGGTCCTTATAAAACTGCTCCACTGAGGAGGGGAACCCATAGAGAGGTGCTGGTGGCTGAGGAGGTACATTCATCAGATACGAGTTTGCAGCATTTGCAGCCAAGAAGTTCAAGTAAGCAGGATCTATCTTCCCAAGATAAGCTTCAAGTGGATTTTGACTATGACCTGGTACAGGCATGTTTGCAACCGCAGATGCATTAGAATCTTTCTCCTTGTGCTCTCTTCCACTCCCACTTGCACCACTATTAGACTTGGCCGGACTGGAAGTTGGGACAAAATGGTTGCTGTTGGAGTACGCCGCACCTTTTGAGTGTTTCTTTTGTTCTTTGCTTCCCGTGTAAGCCGCTGACGTTCTGGACGATGAGCCACCTGCACCACTTCTCGCATATGAAGGGGGTTTCCATGGCTGAATGTCAATTTCTGGAGTTGCTTTAGAATTTGCCAATGCGGCATTAGCACTGATCCTAGGATTTGCAAAGTTGTGTTGCAGAACTCCATCTAATGCAATTGGGTACGACGGAAGATTTTTCGATGGAAACAGTGTGACCTCCGAAGTCAGTCTGAGTCCCATTGGATTTAACGCTGAAGATGGAGCAGCAAAATCATTCGAATTTGGAATTTTCCTTTGTGATTCTTGTAGCATGTCTAGATTCATTGGATTCTTCTTTCCTAAGCTCGATGAAGACGACGAGGAAGAGGAAGGACGATCCATTATTTTTGTGCGTCGCAACTTTGGTGGGCTGCAATCAAGAATATCTGTTCCACCTCTGATCAGTATGTCTGGACGAGCGACACTGACATCAACTAAAGCACTGACATTGACACTGACACCGACATTGGCCCTCCCCTCCTGAGGATCCGAGTACATTTTAGCCGAGGGGGAAAATGGGCAGGGGGATGTTCCATAGATGGCCTGGAAGAGAAAGGTTCGTTTAGAAATAAGTGAAAACTATGGCACTGGTACTCGGTAAGTGAAATAATAAATTACCGGTGCAGGTTTCCAATTAAGCTCAACGGCGTAGGTAATAGCATTACTGTGCGCCTCCACAAGAACCATGGCTTGGCTAGACTTATCTTTGGGAATGGGTGGTGATACCGTTTTGCTCCTTGTGTCATATGGACCCGTTCTATTCAGAACTACACGATTAAGGGTTTTGTTTTTCGTAGTATCAGTCTTTCTTTTCTTCCGTGGAATACGTTGATTGTCCATCCCTGGCTCATCAAACTGACTCCGAATGGGAAGAATTTGCAATGCATTTGATTTCTCTAATTTTTGGGCTAATTCTGTTAATGCTGGACCCAACAAGACCGCTTTGTCCCTCCCCTCATTCCACTCAGCTTGGTTGAACTGGTTGAAATTGGCAAGTCCATTGTTTCTGTGGCCCCGCTTGCTGGGTGGCCATAGCTTTTGTTCCATCGACACTTGATTATTGGAAGAACCCTCTGCCATCATCATTGAACTGCTCATCCGGCGCTTCGGAACGACCTCATTTCCATCAACAATCTCCATTTTGGGTTGCACTGCAATTCCGTTCAATTGCCTCTGCTCGTTTTCCTGAAAGTAAATAATGAAGAGGTGTTAGTTTGGGTTTGAATTTGAATAAACCTTTGTACCTTTAGAGAGCCTGTACTGCTTGAAGAGGACACGGACTCGTTTGAAAAAGACCCTTGGGATGGATTCCTCTTGCGAATCTTCTTCCTCTTCCTCCCCTTCAACTTTGGTGCTGGAGGAAATAAATAAAATAACAGTTGTTATGGGATCGATACACAATTTGCCCTTCCCTCCCAAAAAAACATCTGTTTTTATTGCATTACCCAAGTGATTGCAAAATATTTCGCTCTCTTCCAGATCAGGATGATCAAATGACTCTTTCGCATATAGCACACGACAATTGGGACCCAAGTTCAAGGCTCCAAGGGCAAGGACCATGGGATTTGAGAGCCACTTCCCGATCCCGGGTGACCCTTCCAATCGTTTCAGAATTGTCCTTAAGCGTGTGTATCTTGGATAACTCAACACCACAATAGAACTCGAGCCTACAAACAAAAACCGCGTGTTCACAACAACAAGTCAACCATGGACAATAAGACTCTCTCTCACCAGAGACAGGAGTAAGGCCATTCAGCTTATCCGCTCCGAGTTTTTCACTAACAAATGACTTGGAAAGCACCGTGGTCAGTGGCATGTCCGAGGCTGCGGAAGGAGTTTTGAAGCCCCAGTCCCACTCTTTCGCATCCACCATCATGGATAACAGGTCGATTGCACGAATTATCACTTTGTCCTGATGGGCTATCACTTCATCCTGTAAAGACATAATAAATCATCCACAATTTAGAGAGGCTTAGCAAATTACTTCACAGGAGAGGAGTTGTCATAGGTACTCTATTCATTCGGAAGAAGAAGGCCGTATAAGATCTTATTAATCCCTTTTTAAGCCCACTCATGACCAGCCACATAGGCATCATTATTTATTTATTCATGCAGTCGATCCTTTAATTAACCTAACTAGTCAACCACGCCGTCATCATCATGATTATGCTTCAGGGTCACGCCATTCCATCTAGACACAATTACTATTACAACGCGTCATCATCATCCGACAAAATGCATGCACGGTTTTGCATAAGGCAAAACAAATGTGCGTTATCGCCATGGCAGCACCCATGGAGTTCAACAAGTTTGCAACCTAAATGAAATGGAATCGCGTGTGTGTGCCATAATCACTCTCCATAATATGTATCTCTTTTGAATAGTAACAATCAGGACCCAATGTATTGGTAGCCTAATAATAAAGTTTCAATTGAAAAGATGATAACGTTACTTAGCTTTGCTACTTCATAATTAATGCAACGCAATATAAATTTTACATGGGGTAAAAGTGTGCTATGAGGAATGATGATGGATGTGATTCACTCTTAAAACAGTCTGCTGAACACGTACAAATTTGCTCGTCATCATTGAATTATTTGCATAAAAATACAAAAGAAGAATAACAACCGAGGAAGTTAACTTCTGTATGAAATAACGTAGCATAGCAATGGAAATAGAAATTCTGCGGTAGCTGAGCTTAAAATGTTCGTGTAGCATCTTACTATCATCATTCAGAACAATAATGTGGGAATCGGAAAGGACAGGTGCAAAGCTGAGCTGTCTCACGTCTCATATAGTTTCCTTAAAACTAAAAGCTGCGCAATAATTTTTTTTCGCAATTTGCCAATGTTGCTGATAATTTGGCCAGACCAAACCTACACTTGAATGTGTCTAAATGTACAACGTTTATTTGAATCAATTTATGGGGAAATCTAGTACTAGTTTCTAGTATCGATTTCTTAAAAAAATGTTAAGTCAAAACGGATAAGACAATGACGCAGACGTTGGCATTTTTGATGCTTGGAATTGGTTTAAAATTGTATATTTGACCACCACGACGGTCGATTTGGAGTTAGGTTGAACGCAGAAAATGTTGATCTGATCAGCCATATTGCTGATACTATCTCTCTGCCTATTATGTATTGTGTGTATCAAAAAGTCCTTGAAACAAGAAGGAGGTTATGAAGCCTAAGTTATTTGCTGTGTTTGCAGCAATATCCACTAATAATATCTAGAGCCAAGCATAATTATTGTAATAACTACGATGTCATTAGCTCTCTTCGAATTAGAAGTTCGAACCAACAAAAAATAACACGAAACCAAAAATAGTATCGATAACAAACAATTGAAGCAGTTCGCTGCAGTGCAATGCAATGCGGGGTCATCATCACTCATGTCATGATATACAGACTTTGCCATGCCAGACTCCATATCTGATGTAAATTAATACGTCCGAGGAAACAAATGCCCAACGCCTAATTTACTGCTTATACAAGTATTATTTATAAAAAAAACTTAATAATTTTTGTTGTGTCAATAGTGGCAGTGGCAGGAATGAGAGAGATGACGATGATGCGTACTTATGCATGCATCTCAATTCAATCTATCTCTCTCTGCTATTATTACATGTCGAATCAAATTGCGTCAAGTCAACACTCAAGGTTCCCACATGGCCTAAGGGTATTTATTTATGATGGGATTATCCTATGTCATGTAGATACTTACTTGGATACTCTTAGCACGTCTGAGCCAAGTTATCCTATAATCATTGTTATTACATTTCAGCCACGTTTTTTACAAGCTTTGCTTCTCTCTATGATTGTACTGCGCTTCCAATAATACTACAATAATTATGACATGAACAAGTGCGCTGTGTGATATAAGTTTTAAACAGAGTCAATCTCTCCATTCAATGCAAGAGATAAAACGTAATTTCTATATTTATTTGTTGTTCGTTAATAAACCCAAATCCCATACAAAGGAAGGATGATACTCGTATATAGCTACTGGAAATAACGAGTCTGTTCAGATTCAGAGCGAAATCAATCGACCCGTGTTGAAATTACAATGAACTCATTTTCATATTCCATGCAGAATTTGAATGACTTGACTTACTTCTCCGTGTTGTTTCAACCTCCCATCAGGAGTGTTTTCTGGGAGAAAGTAGAGTTTAAGACTGCAAAAGCACTCGGTTTTGTCCGACCAGAGAAGTTGAATTTCTGCAATGTTGAGCATCAAGGAATCAGGCCAGATTTTTACGGGTATAAACTGTGACAAGGAATGCGTTCTGTCTCCAGCCTTTATGGATTTGTAAAATGTGTAGGGACCATGTTGCCCAAGGCTTCCAATCATCTGCAAATATAAAAAAAAAGAAATCCAATGTTACACAAAATTGGTTGAGCATTTACCTAAATTAATTTCCGAACTTTCTTTGAAATTTATTATGACATGATTGACGAATATTGCATTTGCGTATTTGCGGACTAGGACCAGAGGACAACCTAAATGTCAGATCCATACATCTGCATAATTCATCATCATTCATTCAGATTGAGTCGCAGCACATTCTCTGACAGAATTTTATTCATCTCCCACGTTACGTTAATTCCATCTCATGTTAATTTCTTTAGATTCCAATTGTGTACCGTCTTGGTCTTACAATTTGAATTGCAAAAAAGGCAGAAACTCTTGCCTCTATTGTGCATGCTATATTTTGCATCGATAACATAACAGCTTCTTGTCATCCCATCGCCATTGCCTCTCATCCTGCCTGCACCATACTTTTACCATTCTACCACAATTCTCTCTGTTTTATTGTTTTTCTTCTCATACTCAGCAGCAGCAGAAGGAGACTAATCATAAACCGCTACCAATTTTTATAATACATGCCAAGCCAGCGTTAAGTTAAGTTAACCAATGGATTTTGTCTTGCAGAGCAGAATATTACACATTGCTTCCACATCCACACAGTTCTTGAGAGTCTCGCAATTTTTTTTATTCGGTGCAGTGGTTTGAGATAATTGTCATCCTCATCACGAACTGAACTGAACATAGGGATGCTACAGACAGGAGCAGGTAAAAGTTAGCTGTTGTTATCTGCCACACGATGCTAATCTATGAGTCTCCCTGAATATTTTTCCCTGTAAAGATATGCGCAATTAACATAGATACTTGGAATTCTGATTAAATCCTTGCAAAAATGCTCAACCTTACTACAACTTGCTCCTGTGATCCACATATTACATTTTTCTGACTTAGCTTTAA
This sequence comes from Isotomiella paraminor, assembly GCA_034699605.1. NCBI lineage: Eukaryota > Metazoa > Arthropoda > Collembola > Entomobryomorpha > Isotomidae > Isotomiella > Isotomiella paraminor. Next base: position 5,392 of record JAQGCL010000436.1, on the reverse strand, counting down.
CATCCTAAATTGTTTCACCTTCTCCATTCTCCATGATCGACTGCATTTTTGCCATTTTGATACCCAAATACCTTCCATGACGACCACCACCATCATTAAATTTAACGATTTAGTAAGACACATTGTTAATGTCGATGGTGCAACATGAAACTTCCATGCACCTTCGTCAATATTGTGGCACAAAACCACGCCATAATAGAAAGTATATAGAAAGACGCGTGTTTGCCGTAAAGCCATTCATTCGCATTGTGTAACTGATGTAAATCTGGAGGCTTCTTACTCCACCGGGAAGGAAGAAGGGAAGACAAAAGGAAAAGCAAAGCATTATAGGGGAAAACAGAAGCAGGAAGAATGAAGCGAAAGCAGCAATAACACACTTTGCACTTGATGCTTAGATCAGATGAGAAGGCTTAAACCATGGTATAAAAGCAAGGGAAAGTTTGTCATCCTTTCTTCCATCGTCAAATTCATTTGGTCAAATTGAAAACTTCCCTGCACACAGCACACAGTCTGCTGGTTGTGAGTTGGGGGCTTTCTCTCTCGCCTTCCTTCCTACTTTCTATCCATCTTATTACTTTTACTTACTTTCCTTTACTCACATCATCCGATGAGATCCCACACCGCATCGCCTGCCCTGCATTCTTTTACCAGTCCAAGTCTATTCCATTATTCGATATTCCTATTCTATTCTTTACGTTTACAAAATACGAGAAAAACTTTACTCAGGGAAGGAGCTATACTAATGCCTCTTTTTAGTTTTAACTTTCCCTTTTCTTCTCCTTCATTTTCCCCTCGTCATCAAAAAGTATAACGTTCCTTGCTTTCACTCACATTATGCAGTATGCACAGGACTTCTTTCGAGGACAGGGGTCAGTCATCATGAAAATTCTATTTATAAATCAGTCTTCTTCGAGCAAAAAATTACGATATCGCAAATTTATTTAGGGACAAGTACGTTGGTATTGAAAGATGCAGGCAGGCATGCCTTGTGGTCGGTTATTACTAACCCTCAATACACCAAGCAACTTTGAACTTTCTCTCTCATTCAACCGATGTTGTATGTGTGTGTGTGTGAAAAAGAAATAGAGTTACACAGGATACGTTGCATCAAAGAGCCAGAATAAATGGAATACAGAATAGAATAGAATCCTCAAGACGGCGTTTCCTTTTATTGATTATCAATAAAACTAAACCCATTTGTAGGAACAAACTAAGCCATGTTGAAACCCAACAGAGTTTCTCTTCATGCTAATAATATAATTTTTATGTCTTTTAAATGCAGTGTTGTTAAGAGGAGGACAAAGGACAAAAATAAAATGGAAGATGATGGGACGTACGACCAAAAATATGGAAGGAAAGCAGCATGTATGAGAGGGCATAAGCTGTGAGAATTCAATGACCTTTTAGGCAGAGCAGAAAGTAAGGTACATGGAAAACAATTAATTCTGATCATTCAATTGAATTTGGAATTGGAAGCACTGTCATGATGTTGTACAATTGATCCTTCTTCCGTGTTATCAGTTAAGTTTTCTATAAACGGAATTTTATTGTTTTATTAATTAACAATAGGGGTCAAATTTGTGGTTTAACTTGATTTGAACTCTCTGACATGAAAAAATCGACATAGGAGTAGGAGACAAAATTAGGGCTCTACGTGGAATGGACTTTTTGTATTTCATCTGTAATCATCAGACATGTGTAGCATCATTATCACAGTTTGGGACGTCTCTCTTCAAAGCAGGCAAAATAATAAGCACAGAGCAGTGTTGGACCAATTTACCTCAAGAATATCGATTTGTTAACATTTTTAATGCAAACCCACCCGACATTCACCCGCCCACATCTCCATCTTATCTACAATCCATGGGTCTCCTCTCTCTCTCTCCGCGCACCTACATTATCTATTTAGAACAATACAAATAGCTTTTTGCGTTTTAGCTTTTTTCACGCTAAATCCATCTGTTATTAGACAATAAACAAAGCAAGCGAGTCTTAACGAACAGTAATGCGCTAGAGACACTAATTACAGCACTCTGCCGTAAAATCACGTTAAACTAAATGGGCTAAATGAGAAAAGAACTACCATAGGTATGCAATGTACAAACAAGGTATCTTTTCTATGCCTACGTACGTAGGTACCCATCCGCAGATCGAATCTAATAACATCTATAGCTGTGCAACATAAAAAGCCTCTGCAATATAGAAAAAAAAGGTAAAACCAAGGCGAGAACTTGATCTCCACGTCTCCTTCTTACGCTATCGTATAACAATAAAGTCCTATGCCGAAATTAAAATCACCTTCATCCGCCTCTGTTTTATTAATTCAATTCAATCCTGTTTATTTCTTCTACAAAAAAGTAAGAAATAAACTCAACAACAATGTTCGTATAGATGACTGAGTTCGATAATAAAATAAAAATTGCTAACAATTATTACTACTTCTCCCACCACATGAAAATATCTATAAAAAAGAACATTGGATCATCATCATTCGAATTTTTATGCTGCAGATGCCATTGTGGTCAGATCAATCAGAACCCATTCTGAAAATTCATTTTTAATTAATTTGTGCATGGAAATAATAATGTGAAAAAGGTATGGTTGTTGGGTGCATACATGTCTCACAAAATAATGATGTGAATACATAATAATGTTGCAGGTAATAATAGGTAGGTTGCAATTAACAACAACGGAGAAGGAAAACAAAGGCAAATAAAAGAGCAGTGTTAAAAAGATGGGTAGAGAGAGCAAAACAAGGGAATAAAGGAGACAGCATGGATGAAACCAGTTCCAAGTTCCAAGTAGGTAGGTTGGGTGGGAGGGGCGGGAGCAGGTATGGAGAAGATAGCATGTACCTACTTTAGCTCCAATGCCTGCTTTTTGTCACAAAAGCAGTACATACCTCATCTGGTAATTTGGAAAACAGTCAGAGTTTTGTGGTATTACACTTTAGCAACCTCTGGAACACACGGGGAAGGAAAGGAAGATCCATCCAGGTACAATCTGGCTTAACCCATTACACTTTTTCATCTCATAACAATAATCATCATCTCCTCACCAACTCATATAACTCATGCAATCGCATAATATTTTTAACTAATTGAAGTAGAAAGTAGTAGGAGCATCCATCCTTCTGAAATACAAAAGCTCTTCTATGCAACAAATGCACACATTATCGCCCGAACTGCGCTTTTCCATTCCACCACCAACAACAACCACATTTTTATCCATCCAAATTCAAACCATGCATGCCAATTAGTAATACAGGCAGTTCATATTCCTTGGCTTACTACAAAATTGTTTTCCCTTGGCTATTGCAATATATTACATCCAGCAAAATTTGATCCACGCCTAAATAACCGTTTTTTTTTCTCTCTCGAATCTCTTTAAAAAGTTGGGAAAATCAACATTAAAATTCTGTAAATCTGCTGTTTTAAACACTGACAACAAGGTTAAACAAAAATCAAACTTCGATCAGCGAGCCAGATAATTAAGTAAGTAAGCATAATGTGTACTTTTAATGGAATCAGCCTACAGGTATATAAGTTTCCACGCATGCGAATGCTTTACCTTTTTTAGCAGGCAGAAGTAACTTCTGCCTTCCATTCGTATATGCAAAAAACAAAAGGCAAAGCAAAGTATTCACATGGTACCAACTGCCTGCCAACCAATTGTATATATTTCACCTATTTCACAAAGAATATAAGATTCTATGGTTATGCACGTACAGTAGTACAATATTCGCATTCTAGAGACATCAATTTTAAACTTCTCTTCCATCCTTTACTAATTTGGCAAAATATTCAAGCTGGGATTCCATTCAATTGTTCTATGCATCTATTCCAACCTAACCTGTCGTTTGGTCAATGTTATTCTCGCGACAAATTCAAATCCATCGTTTCGATATGTACCACCTCGATTCAACTCCTTTATTATTATTATTATTATTATTATCCCTCGCATCACATCACATCACAACATCAAGTGATGGCGAAATGCTTTGTGTTGTTGGACGTTGAATGCAGCAAAAGTTTAAACTTCAATTCAAGTTAGCTAAGAAGAGTCAAGGTAACAAGGAATGACTATCACCTGCCGCGTCTTGCCTCATGCCTGCAACATTTTACACATTATTACTTAGGTACTAGAATTAGAATGACTTCTATACACTCACGAAGACTGACCTGACAACTAATCTGATGCTTCCTTCATATATGAATATGCGCAGTCAAATTCAACAGTTGTTGTAAAAAAGATGAAAGATTTGAGCAACTTGTATATGTCTCCTTTATCAAGTTCAACTTAAAAGCTCTGACTGCTGATAATTAAGGAGAAAGAAGAGGGGGCTGGAAGGAAGGAGTGTAAGAAGAAAGCAAGATGATGGCGGATACAACTCTTATTTTGGCTGCTCATTCGTCGTCACCCAATAAATTTAGCTTTGCAATGCAATGCATTCTGGATTTTACATTTCTCTTCTATCATTCTCATTCGTTTCGTATCACCAATCTATTTCCCCTTTCCCTTTCATGTCCTGCAACTTCCCTCAAGTCAAAAAGAAATCGATAAATTTGGTTCAAAAAAGTTATTCACTCTTACTCCAAAATCACTAAACCACACTTGACAAAATACAATTATCGCATCAACTAATGTCCTTCCTTTCCTGTCACATATTCTTACTCGATACTCGAACATCTTTCTACGCCACGTCGCTACAATTTATTTATTTAATTAATCATGAATGTGGATTGTTGTTCTTATTTTAAATGCATATGTTCAACTCCAATCCGGGTGTCATTCCTTAATGCAATGCCCCCATGCATCGAAGCAGTTTGAATTTCACTTTTTTAAACATGTCTCAAATTTAATTTTTTCTCTCATAGTCACACCGACAAGATAATCCATTCGAATATAATCACTTTAACCCCAATTAATGCTGTACTAAAGTTCTGTGTCGTCAAATGTATGCACACTACGATGTATATCCTTGGTGTAATTAGAACAAAAACGACTGATGGGAGCTGGCCAAGACAACAGTATTATAGGGAAGATAAGATGTGCCCACACAAAATCCAAAATGTACGATTTCCCTTTTCCTATTCCTGCATTTTAAAGCAATTAACGAATTATCCCTGTTCAACTCACCTTGTCTGCCATTATAATACACCAGCATAGGGTGCATATTTAAACCAATAGCAACCCATTACAAATTTATGCGACACACCGTCCAAATCAGCAATATCTTTAACTTGTTTGCGCAGGGTGGTTGCTATCATCTCAATGAATTTTTGGAATAGGCAAGAGGTTGCAAAACCTCACTGAAGAGGCCGTTTTGATAGGCAACTGACCAAACATGAATACAATAAAACTAAAATCAATTCCATATTCTCATCTCATC
>JAQGCL010000435.1:0-14267 GCA_034699605.1 Isotomiella paraminor | reverse complement strand
AACCGTAGCAGGTGCGAGAGTGTGATCTGACATTTTCAGTTTCTTTCGAGAGTCAGGGGACGGGTATCCCTTCAACTGAATTATTAGGAATATCGATGATGCGTTCTGAATGTTTGATAGAAGTAGGACATAGATATACGGAACACCAAATTGCAAAGTTAGGATTGACGACCATACGATTGGATTTCCGTCGTAGTCCACCAAATTCCAAGAAGGGGACGCACTCATTGCATGACAGGGAATGAGAAGGACATACTGGGTGTCTCGGATGGATTTCCATTCGGACCTTGTTCTTTCTTTTGTTAAAAAAAATTCAAATTCTTAGCAATGAATTGTCCAAGAAACGACGCAACCGAATCAAAACCCTTTGGAACCTCCTTCTCACAAGCGGCACAAACCATCAGTTCACACGTGCAATCCTTCAATGATGACTCCGTTTTGGTGACTCCGTTGTTGCCTAGCATCTGCGTGTCTACGGTCATTTTCCGAATCGTGGAAGGAGAATTGGAACCGGGACAATAATCCAGCCACGTCCGTCCCAACACCAGGGTTTGCCAACAGGGTGGCACCCCTGGATTGTTCTCGTCCAATATTCGATTGCGCAAAGGTAATGCCTGTGACTTGAAATTTGTGTCGAATTGTGCCCAAACCCATTGTAGCATAGTGTCAAGAGAAAGACTTCCATCTTTGAACTAAAATTTGTTAAGTAGGTCGGCCAACAAGACTTGCAATACATTGAAATGAGCAGGTTTCGTAAGTGATTTGGCTGCCTCCACGACTGGTCTTGGATGCGACTGTGAAAAATCGTGTGTCATACTATCCACAATCTCTGCCCCCTTGTCATACATAACTGGCTTGGAATGGAGGCAATAACCGCTTCGGATATACCCGTTGGAGTACCGGACATCCATTTTTCCTCCTCAATATCTCGTCGATTTGAGTAATTCTCGTGTCTCAAAACTGACATGATAAGCTCTCATGGTACTCGTTCTTCGGCCATTGCCAGTGTCATGTCGTACTGCACTCTTATATAATTGTGTACGCTCATGCATTTGTCAGAAAATTGTGCAGCGTGGTGCCCCACTGGGCAACAATTGCATCCACTAATGGTGTCAACTCCTCTCAGGATTACAATAAGTTCGCTTTCGACATTTTTCGCTTCTTTTTGAACTGAAATAGCAGACCAAAATTGCATAAACAGCGTGACGCTTAAAGGTAGACTGTGAAATAAATTATGGTATCTTTAATACAACTACACTTTCCAACAAGTCCTCTTAGGTATCATTATTGGGATAAGTGTTTTAAATGGTTACTAAACACTCTGTTGAAATGTAGCGTCAGAATAAATGGCAGAAGTGCCTCGTTCCTTCCTTTCTTGCTTAGGTTATGTAGCCATTACTGAGCTACCTAATATTATGTGTTACGGAATTGCAAAACTAGCTGCTTAAATTAGCTTATGAATTCCTCCTGCTTTCTACTATCTACGTAGGCAAAAAAATTAAATTTCCGTTCCACTCCGTTCGTGTATTACTGTTGGTGGAACCATTTACCTTAAAATAAACAACGTAAAATCCATACCCTTTTTGTTTGAATTAGTAGAAATGACTTGGTTTGGTCTTTTTTTCATTACTGGGATATTACACCAAAAACGGTGGGACAATTGAACAGTTCCTCATAACCCACGTTGGACTTCCTGTCAACATAACACGAGAAACGTACACATGACGTTGCATTTATTCTGCATGCACCAAAATTGCATTTGCCATTTTCAACTGACAAGGGAACCGTCTGGAGTGGTGTTATTGGGTCCTATCCTTTCAACTGCATCTAACGGACATCAAGGGTGGTGGCCCTTCACTTCTCCGAAATGATCACGACTCCAAGACACCCTTGTAACCTTGATCACCACATGGCATGTTCCCTTATTTTACAGGCTTTGTATTCTAAAGATGACCAAAGCTCCTACCCCCACTGTAGCATTGATGAAGGGGACTCTGCAAATCGGCCTACACTATGCGCTTCGAACACCAATTGTCATTTCAGCGCAAGAAAAGGTTGGGATTCGGGCTCCATTGTGAGCTCAGCATAATTCTCCCTACTTGGCATGTTTCTTTAATGGGCCTTTTTGGGTGCAAAACTGTCCAAAGATTCTACCCTTGCTCTAGCTGTGTACACAAAATGTTGGACTTGGGATACTATTGTTAGCTCAGGAAAATTCCCCCCTAAATTTCGTGTTTGTTTATTACACCGTTTTTTTGTCCAATGGCAATATTGATCAAAATGGGCTAAGACAGGTTTCTTATAAGGGAACATCACCACATGTAAATGGAGCTTCCATTTCATATTGACATAAGGTATAAGCGAGGACATGCGAGTAAGTGTTGTACCCTTGGTTTCTTGCAATTGGGACCTCAAGGCATTGGAGGACGGATTCTTTGAATTACCACATTGGATTTGCCATATATTCTCCCCATACAAAACGTGGGTTTTTCTCTATCACTTTTAATGTGAATTTGTGGGTTTCAGTCAATCTCACGCTGTGTTGAATATTGGAATTTTTGAATGCATGGTCTCGTGTTCTCATGCTAAAGGCCGTAAGGGCTTTCCCTACTTTTGTTTCTTACAGTCCATAAATTGGGCCATTCGGAGAAGAATGTGGGGAAGCTCTCTTGTTGGTTACCATGAACTACGTAATTCCGTATTTGATCAATACAGAACATCCATTGCTAGATAGACTAAAATTAAAGCTTGAAACATGATGCATTACAACAAAATGCTGATCCGATTCAGGTTGTGATATACCATCACTTACATACATTTGAATGTTTGCACATACATTCAAATGCAAATGGAATTTAGATGCGTACAAAGAAGGCACAGAATCACCTACTAGGATCACTCGAATCGTGGGCCAGAGTTAGTTCCACTCACAGTCAAAACATAACATAGACTCACACTTCCCAAAAATAACTATTCTGTTATGTCGTCAAACATAATGTTCTTCACTTTTGTTCTGACCGTCGTTGTCGCAAGCTGCCTCCGTAAGTAAACTCTGAGGTGGCACCGTGTTATGTTTTCTGATGCTGGAGTCTTTATTGGTGAAATTGCGGAAGGTGTCCAAAAGACCCTGCTCAATGCGACCAAACTTGTTAACGCGAAGGGTGCGGTGGGGGAGGATCGTGTGAAGTACGATGGTACAGATGGGGACCAGAATTCAAGTGCAAATGTAAACCAGGCGCAGACGGGGTTATGGTGAATGGCGTCTGTACGTCCTCTCACATGTTGACGAAGGAATGATGAGCATCTTACTAAAGGCGCCTTGTGAAAGCAGCAAGTGACCTATCTTAAGATATGGCGCCTTTATAAAACTCTTCAAAATTTATAAAATTATTACATGCAAACTGAATAAATGTTGATGAATCTTGATGCAACTGTGAATGTGTGCAACTGTGAAACCTTCTGGAGTGTCACACTGCCCCGTCGCCAATTCTCACGCAATAAATAGCATTCTTTTTTATAACCGAATTATGCAACATACTTGATGAATGGCGTTCATTGTCCTTTAATCCATTAAAACGAAATTACAATCGTATCTATTTAGGCATACAATCATTTAGTGTGGTTCCATTTATTTGCATGGTTTCAAAATGAGGTAGCACGATATCAACAAATTAAGGTCAGCTGTCGTGAAAGATATCTAATATGAGTCTTGCCCGTGTCGTCGCAATCTGCCATATAAACTGGGCACACTGGGCGGCATGTTTACCCCAAGTATTGGCAAACATGTTGCATAACGTTCGCTTTTAATAAAGGGAGTTTTGTCACAATCAAATTACATAACATTTTAGATACCTGACCTCCATTGCCCTTGAATGTCGATAACATCCATTCATTAAAATAAAATTTAAATCTTTCCATCTCGGTGGATTCGTGTTATGTACTGTGAATTAGCATACTTTCACAATCGTGTTACGAGTACATGGTTTCGTGGGTGCAGAAAAAGCATGTGTTATATAATACTTTCATATTCATAACCGAGATCCGGCTGGGGCTTTAACAAAGGTTAGAGTATCGTACAATGAAACATTGGTAACATCTGGTAGGGTTACGTACGATTCACTCAGTTTTGGAAAGTATTTAAACCAAAATCCGACCTGGTAGAAACATCATTCTCCGAAAGAAGAAATCAAGCAACTGCAGTCATGATGTCAACCAAAGTAGTCCTCCTTTTTGCCGTGGTGGTCCTGGCAGCTGTGCTCAGTAAGTGTCTAAAGGTCATGATTCGTAATGCAATATTCTTATCATAATCTGTGTTTTTCCTACTAGGCGTTGAGGGTGGATGTGACAAAGCCGCCTGCTCTGCCGAATGTGCGGCCCAAGGGATCAAGACTGGTGAGTGTGAGAAGCGGTGGTACCGATGGAACTACGAGGATCGGTGCAAGTGCAATCCCTGCCAAGGCATCCTTGTTGCTGGGGCATGTAGCACTGACAAGGAGACGATGGGAGCCATTGGTCTCATCGGTTCCCTTGTTGGCGGTAAATAGATATCCATCCATTCGAAAGTTTTGAGTGTAGGTCCAGGTTCAATTGGTTACAATAAAAATATCAATGCTGAAACGAGTGCTGCAACATTAGATAGTACATAGCCGTAATAGCTAAAGGTAATAATTCTTTGCAAGAGTAAAGGACGCAAACTATATTGTAAAGAATTTTTTATGCTACAAGCATGAGGCAAATGAAGAGTGTGGGTGGAAGTGGCAATGCATGGAGAGGATTGGCACATTATGCGTTGTGGGATAGGATGCGACGGAGAAGAAGAGGAACAATTAAACCACACCACTTTCAACCTCGTTTTCTGTGACTTTCTTATGGCAGAAACGTTTTTATGTCCCATTCGTCAAGGGAATGACATATTGCTTATTCCAATTGTCTTGTTCGTCTTTGTCTACCTGTGGACCCTTTAGCCATTTTTCAGGACAATCGAAGCCTGCGGAAAAGCCACGACAACCTGCCAGAACGGAGACTCATGGACAAAAAAATGAATACCCACATAGTTTGCGTAATAATAGCCTGGATGGCAATCATGGGTTATGACCTCAGATCATGGGGTTTTATCCCATTTTTCATATCTCTGACATGGATAGAGGAGGTTCCTCGGTAAGGTCTGTTAGGAAAACAACGCAGTAGAGTATCGATGATACATTCTCCGTCAAAACTTTGACCCCTGACCACCATGAATCACATTTGCCAAAGTCAACGAAGATAGATGGACATGACAAAAGGCACCACTACCCCCCAAAAAAGGAGGAATTATTCTCATTCGTCTCAGTTAGAGTCACATAACAAACGCAGCTTATCGCTATCGTCACGATAAGACACAATGCAATTCATACCTTTTTGAAGCTTTTAATACTTCTAGACGTGGGCTATGCAAAACTGTGCAAAAAGGAAACAAAGAACACAAAACACTGCAAAAATGGGGTGACATACAGAGGTTTATTTATCATCGTAGCAAAAAGAACCAAAGACAATACAGCTTCTTTTTATCTCTCTTCTCTCTCTGGAAGCCAAAACCTCTCTGGAGACTCTCTTCTCTTCTGAGTCTCTTCTCAACAATGTCTCATAATGCCCTCACTAACAATACAAAGCATATCTGTGGTATGCAAACACTCACTACATCACTAAATGGAATGCACAAAGGATCAGCGAGATTGCCAAGGAGGCGGACAGTGCGGGTGACGCGTCAGTCGGCGTCGTCGTCGATGGATCGTTATCGAACAAGTCCACCAATTTATGTTGCCTTCTGTCAGTTCCATGATGCGCTAGGTCGTCTGTGACTCCCATTGCGACGAGGACGAACATGTGATCACCCTACATCGGGTCACAAAGTTATAACTAGAGTTATGGGAAAATGGAAATTTTAACTGACTTACGGGCATGAGTTGGAAACTATCATCGTCCTCCTCCTGATTGGTGGTTAGCTGTCGTTCCCAAACCACGGTTGTGTAGGTGTCTCCATTCTCATCCACGTCTTCGGATGCGGAGATAAACGTCCAGGCAACTGCGTCGTATTCATCCTCGATGCTGTGGGCGTCACCCTTTCTCATCTGTAAAACATAGGTTTCGTGAGTAAAAAGTATTCCGACTCACTGATTAAGTATAGGCTTACGGCGTAGTAGGGCCCGGGTGCTTGTCTCCTAACCCGTCTAAGGTGTACCCTTTCATTAGGGTTAACCAATAGGTATTCAATAGCTTCCTCTGCAGAAGGGGCATCTATCGGTTCTTGGGTCGTTGGTGCGTCTGTCGGTTCTTGGGTCTTTGGTGGATCTGTCCTTTCTTGAGGAGTGGGAGCATCTGTCGGTTCTTGGGTAGTTGGTGCGTCTGTCGTTTCTTGGGTAGTTGGTAGGTCTGTCGGTTCTTGGGTAGTGGGGGCGTCTGTCGGTTCTTGTAGTGGGGGCGTCTGTCGGTTCTTGTAGTGGGTGCGTCTGTCGGTTCTTGGGTTGTCATAGCATCTGTTGGCTCCTGGGTCGTTGGAGCATCTGTCGGTTCTTGTGTTGTAGGAGCGACAGTCGTGGGACCAGTTGTTGTGGGTGCAGCCGTCGTAGTACCAGCTGTTGTCGGTGAGGCAGTCGTGGAACCAGTTGTTGTGGGAGCAGCTGTAGTGGGACCGGCTGCTGTCGGTACAGCCGTCGTGGGACCGGCTGTTGTGGGTGCAGCTGTCGTTGGACCGGGGGTGGTAGGAGCAGTGGTCGGTGGTGCAGGTGTGCTAGGGGTAGGTTCAACTGCCTTCCTCTCGCCAGCCAACATCAACTCAGCATCATCCATGGCACTCTTGGTATTCAGTCCTATTACCACCCATCCAGCAGTCTTTGTGAAGATGAACTTGTCGTCAACCTGACTCCACAACCAGTTCATGAGAGCCTGAACGCGTACGGTGTACGGTTCAGGTGTATTAACTTAAACTCTCCAACCCCTGAAATCAGTGGTTTGGGGCCGTCTTTATATAACGTCATGGTCCTTAAGACCCAAACACTCAACGAATACATGTGTGTATTACGCTCTTTAATATTTTGAAGATAAGGACATCCAAATTAACCCATCTGCTAATTTGTTGACGTAATATTTTGACGGCCCCTTGTGGTGGTGGATAATCTGAGTTAACACGACAGCACTCTACTTGGAATGACTAGAGGTTCAACAGCACTACCACTTGGCGGAGTAGGTGTCGTCAAAAAATAGGTGCTCCAACTCTTGAGGTTGTTGCATAGTTGTAGCCAGCAGAGACGTCATTACGACCAGAACTACAAAATGTGACCTCATTTTGGGAAAAGTTGAGATTGTTTGGTAAGCGTCCTTCTTGGTGAAAGGATGTGAAGACAGTGATGCCTAATGTTGGGAGACCGGACTCATTTATCACCCCTGTCCCCGACTATCCTTATCTCATTGACGTACGTTGACAGATGTGATTGTTGAGTCAACATTATCCATCTCAGTCTCCGTGAACAGAACAATTGCCTGCGTTGAGATTCCTATCTTTGGGAATCCAACGATTAGTCAGGTAGTAATTTATTTACATCAAAGGACATGGATGGATGGATATTACAAAAGTAGAAGAGCAAAGTCGATAAGGAAAAATGCAATGTATACGTATTATGATAACCATGAAGCTCTGATCATCTTCTCATGCGCATCGATATATTACCGACTGTCATTCCGTGACTTAAATTTGGCGACAGAATTTTTTCGCTAATTAAATTTACTTGTAAATTCAATTGACACACAGTCAAAACACTTTAAAATCCAATGTTCTGAGAACAAAGCAAACGTCATTGAATGAAATGATTCATTTCATCATTTCAGGTCCACAATGAATTATTTGAAGTGATCGAGTAAACAAAAGTTACGTCACTTCATCGATTGTAAATCGATAAATCATAACTAATCACTAACTCAAATCAACCTGTAAGAGGTACAAGGGAATACGTAATATATTAATGTCATTATAATTTAATTTTTTGCGGAACCGAATGACGACGTTGTCCACTTTACCTAATCAAAAACTTAATTTAATGTAAATTTATGTCGAGAATTTAATGTAATGTCTTTTGGGTACCCAATGTGATGGAAATACCGGTGAATATTAAAACTTTAGTCTAAAGATTTATTATGATTATTTAAAATGACTATGAACAATGCTAAACGAACACTCTGAATCAGCTGTTGAATCTGGATGCAGGTCTGAGTAGCGAACCTATGGAACTTAAAACAGCAGATCCGTAAGAAATTTAGGAATTGCATAGATACAGATTTGACTTCTAACTCAATTACAAATACTCGTACTGTGCCCCTAATCACAAAACAACGCACAAGAAAATGCCCTAAAGAAATTAAGTAATTGGCCTCGTCGTTACCACCACCAAGGTGCACAGATTTTCGTCCATAAGTCCTTACTGAAGTTGCCACATTCCATTCGAAACTTTGATCTGCTCTCCATAAACGTTGCCCGTGCAATTTTTGCCTTGGCATAATGTGCTATACGACTGAGTGGCATGCTCATCCAACCAAACCGTCCACGTCCGTGCCAGTGATTGAAGTAGGCGGAGTGAAACACATGTCCAAGGCGACTTCCGGAACAAGGGTTGTTAGCGGAGAGTGCGTCGAAAACGAAGATGACGGAGCAGGATGTTTTGGACAGTCGCCCCAGGAATCTTTTGATTTTGAGGTTCAAATTGGCCCATGAAATACTGTCGTAGCCTCCTTTATTGTTGCTCAAAATGGATGATATAAAAGACATCCATAATTATTCTTACATGTCGTTTCGACATAACATTAGCATTCTACAGACTTTGGACGTATTCGCCGTTCCATTGGTGTGGCTGTTGACGTTTTCGTTTTAAACCAGGATAGTTCTGGATTCAGTAGGGGTAAAAGTAGATGGGGCAAGGTGAGACTGCGAGTTAGCGTTAAAATCATCGTGAGAGTACACAAAAGATTATAAAGGTACACAATGCTGACGTTTGATTAGTAGTACGACTGAATTATCTCCATATCATTCCTTGTTCCAAACGATTTCTTCTTAAGTGGGAACATAATATCTCCCGTTTAATTGGAACTATGCTCATAGCGTATGTGGAACGTTTTAGCCATGAGGCCCTGGACCAACCCATTATGGGCATACATATCTGAAGTGTCTGCAGTTCGAAATAAATTTAAAAATGTTGATCAATTGCTCTTCCTCGTAATCCTGTTTCAATGAATGGGTAATGAAGAATTATTCTTCGACCCCTCTGGGAGACATATAGGTACGTCGACTCAAATTTGGAGGAATTGAGATACTCAGCAAAAAGTTACTGCTGGTTTGAAGTACACGAATGAAAGATGGTTGGAAGTGCGAGCATGTCTTTGCTCAGTTAATTGGACAGTTGGAGTGAACTCATGGAGTACTAGCAGAAGAGAATAAGCGTGTTGGAACCTTTGAAGAGGAATTGTAACAACACATTCTTGAGTGGACACATTTGGTTAGTAACTTTCCATTAAGGATAGTTATCATGTGGTTGTCTCGAAAAGTTCCGTTGATTGACCGCTCCTTTAGTTTTTGACGGAGTGCCGCTTTGGATTTGGTGTTCCCGAGCAATGAATTCATTGATGAATACTTTGGACAAATTTCATTTTCTATTTGTCCACTTGTCCTTGCTGATTGGAGGAGTTTTTTGTGCTGAAAAACTGCGCACTTTGCACATTTTTAACTTGTCGTCGACAGTTAGCCAACATCGTCCATCCGTCTTTCGAATGACATTTATCCGAATGTACGACTACCACCTCTGCCACCTCTACCATTGTGGCCACCCCTCCCCCGTGGTTTACGAACATTGTACAAGTTAAGAAACGGTGACAACTGGTTGTTGGGGTTTTGCATCGTGGGTGAGTATTGCTGTACTTGGGTTATGGCTCTGAATATTTAAACCAGCATTGGGTTCCTGCTTCCCATGGCTTTTCTCTACCTTCCTTCCAACGCATCGGGTTTGACAGTTCCAGAAATACTGTCAAGTTTTTGGGAATGTGTTGTAACAGTGGTCGATTTTTCCAACGGATCTCACGTATCGTTAGCAATAACGGACATTCCAATCATCTTGGTCAATGGACAATTGAAATGTGGGAGGGATATTCAGAGAAGGTATTCTTTCTGTGTCCTCCACCTACTTCTACTTCCGGAGGAGAGGCGTCTGGAAGAATTCCCAGAGGGATCCTGGGTTCCTTTGGTTCTTCTGCGCAATGGCATTTGCCACAGGAATTTATTTGCTGGCTATGCTATGGAGGCTATACAATCTAGACCATCTAAATTTTTCTCTACCCCACTACTTAATTACTGCCTCCACCAAGCCACCTGACTCCATCTTCATAGATTCATCGTCATATCGAGGCTCCCATATTTCTACAGTATATCTTATTAACTTGCATCCAGATTCCTTGAGCGTTGTAAGCGTCATGTACATATGCAAAATGTGTCAATTGGGAATCTCAATAGCCATCTTCATATTCCCCCACTTCTGTTTGACAGGACATGATTTTAAAGGCTGTCTTGACCTGCACGAAAATCGAGTCATGGAAAACGGCAAGAGGTCCCTGGTATTTTACGGAAAAAATGTGGGTGGTACAAAAAATGACCTGCTCACAGAGCGTTTCATGGGGTCAATATTTCTCATGGATTCTGTATCTCCATACGAAAACAGCAAGAATCAGCTAGCCCCTGACCCTGACTCACAATTCAGGATTGTAATAGGGTCCCTGCTGTACGAGGCCTTGAACATCACGGACCCGAAAGGGAGTGTCAAGTACCTTACGACTCTGGGGTATAAGTTTATGACTTTCCATCAGACGTACAATCAAAGAAGCAACCTTGCCTACGAAGCGGCAAAGTCGGAGTTTACTACAATGCAAAAGAATGTTGTTAACCCCTTTCAACTGACTTTCAACTTCATCACTTGTGATGGTGTCCAAACGGCGGATGGGGAGTCAAAGAATTTCGTGATTTTATTTACACCGTACAGCCTCTCTGTATGGATGTTGACATTGTCAATTCTTTTTGCTCTCTCAATACTATCTTCGATGCCCTGTGTCCTGAATTCCTTTCTGGACAGCTTTTACTTCTTGTTCTCCGCACTACTGGAAAATGGTTATTCCAGGGTGTTAACTTACCCCGGAAAGGTCCTTCTAGGAGCATGGCTGTCGTATATCCTTATATTTAACACTTTGTACAAAGACATCATTACCTCCAAGGAAACCGCTCCTCCTCCTCCCTCTTTGAAGTATTCGAGACTACATGAACTTCATCAATTTGTCATAACAACCCCGACGTACTCCGTACCTCATGGGGACATACAGAATGGAACAATACAAATGGGACGGACTCTGTTTGGATTTGCATTGATACTGCTTCATTCCAGTCTGCAAAAATCAAATACAGCTTATCCTCACCCTCAAATGTTTGACCTTATCAGTTCGAAGGACGGCAGCATAGCCTTCCATGCCAAAAATGTTTTGGGATTCTTCAATTTTATCTCAAAATGCAACAAAACTGCTTTTATCGACGTCAGTTCCAGAATCGATAACTGGCTAGAGATCTTTTACAATCTCTCCGAGTCCTTGAGACGTACCTCGGCAATTTTTATGAAGGGGAATGACGCATCCTCCAGCGCCGATCAAGTTTGGGTTTTCAGCAATTACAATCCTACGACTGTTGGCTATCTGTACAGAAGACTACAAACCTTGGTACAATCAGGGATTTATGAACAATTTCGTGTCTGGCATTATGAAGAGAACAAAGTAGGAAAGATGAGCAAGACGAGAATGCACCAGGTTGGGACCTCTGGAACACGTGGATTGCCATTGCCAATGTTGAGTGTTTTCTATGTCTGTTCTTTACTTTGGATAATCTCGATTTTGGCATTTGTCAAAGACAGATTCATGCATTCGTGCAGTGTCCTTCATTTTCCTCATAAACTTGTTGTGAATTGTGTACGCTTCTGTCAGCTAGCAAATGCCAACCAACCTTGCGAATGGTATATACGTGAACGGTTTGACTCCTAACTCAATTACAAATATTATCCCTATGCCCCCAATACCAAAACAGGATCCCCAGAATAACATTTTCAAATGTCCTAAAGAAATGAAGTAGTTTGCCTCATCCTCGTCGGCAAGGTCCACATAATTTTTAGATTTCCCCCCCATAAGTTCTTATCCAAGTTGCCACATTCCATTCCCAATATAAGGATTCCATTCTGGACATGGCGCCACTTTCCGTAAATCCTTGAAGAAAAGTTGACCGTGCAATGTTTGGCATCGCCACGAAAAAAACACGGTACGTCTGAGTGGCATGGTCAAAGTCAAATGTGTCGCAGTTGAATTCCTCTCCATGTCTCAGCTTCACAAAATAGTTGTCCAATTCCGAGGTTCACATTCTTTCTTCAATCGTACGAGGAGAAATTGTTTCCCCTCCATCCGGCTTTCCAAGTTGGCTCATGTATTCAGCTTTTTCCGTGTAATCCACATCTGGGCACCATCCATCATTTACGAATGTGGAAGGAAGCCTGGGGGAAACGTAATGTCTGTGGAATGCTTCTGTAATCCGTCTTCAAATTCGTATTACAGACAATCCGTTCTGATTTTGAATTCTGTCGAGTGGTTTAGGAATACACCAATGTCCCCAAACCTCAACACCCTCGGAGGGGCTATGAGCATTGTCGTAATTATCGAGGAGTAGCCGCCCATCACCACTAGTCCCAGCTGTGCAAGACACAGGTGTCTCAAAGACATGTCTCCAACCGGTTTTGAGATAACTATGGAAAATATTAAGTAACATTCGCTAAGAATCTCCGTTAATGAGAGCCTAGACATCTTTTTTACACCGGAAAGTGCAACCGAAATACCGACAAGGGCCCACACGTACGCATCCATTGGATCCAACCAAATCGTCCACGTCCGTGCCACTTTCGGATTCCGCGTACAGTAGTACACCGTTTCTTTCACGGAGAGTCCATTGGTCATGGAGCTAACCTCTTTCGGTTGATATGGATAGTCAACCTCTTCGGGAAAATATGGATATTTCTTGTGGTTTCGAACACTGTTAAGGTAGATGTTCCCATCGCCATTCCCGCTCACGTAGTGTTCACCTGACACCGCCGTCATGTTTAGGAAGATGCAAATTTCAGCGACAAGGGCATCAGCTGGTTGCAGTGGAGGGATTAACGGGGCCAGTTCCGTTTTCAACCGGTGCAAAGTCACATGATTAAACTTGCTGAAGAAGATCCATTGCCCATGATAATGGGTTCCGAGTAAACGTTTGGCAAATCCCTGGTCATTCACAATACTTCTGAAATCAAACCACTTTGGTGTCCAATCCGGCTCAACGTCTTGCTTCATTCGGTTCACGACCATCATTGGAAAGCTGCCGTCGTGAGAGATCAGATGGAAAAACAAGTGGGGAGGTTCATGACTCCAAGCATAAGTTGGAAACGCGTCAGCCCCCCAGACCCTCTGTAGCAAGATGAAAATGGAGGAAGGGTGATTCCAGTGGTTGAAGAAAGTCGACTGAAACACTTGTCCAAGTTGCCACTGGGAACAAGGATTGTTGCCAGAGAGTGTGTCGAAAATAAACATGACGGAGCAGGATTTCGGGGACAGCCGACCCTGGGATTTTTTAATTTTGAAGTCACTTGACATTTTTGGAGATTTGTTCAAATTGACCCATGAAATACCGTCATATCCACCTTTCTTGCTCAAAACGGTTATAAACAGACGTCCATGAGGGTTCTTTGGGGTGACCGTTTTGACGTAAAATATGCATTCTAAGGACTTTGGACGTATCCAACGTTCCATTAATTTGGACGTTGGGGTTTTACACCAGGAGGGTTGTAGTACATGTAGTAGGGGTAAAAGTAAAAGGGGTAAGTTGAGACTGCGATTGAACGTTAACATCATCGATAGGGTGCAGAAGAGTTAAGGCATCTGAAAGGCAAGAAAAGCTTATTAGTTTTGAAGGATTGATTGGTAGTAAGACTGAATTATATCCATATGAATCGATGGTCCAAACTAATTGGGGACCATAATTTGTTCACGTTAATTCCAACTATACTCAGACTAGCTGATTAGTAGACATCCTGCTCTGGACAAACCCATTATGGGGCTACATATCTAAACATGATGTTCTTAGAAACCAATTGTAGAATGTGGATCAATTCCTCTTTTCTTCCTAATCCTGTTTCAAAGAA